>JAVTVY010007793.1:0-49230 GCA_036873755.1 Hanleya hanleyi
ATTACAATAAATGAGGGGTGCGGTCTGCCGGACCATCTCCTACCGACAATCACACCCCCACCTGGGCCAAATACCCATCAGGTTGGGCCCAGTCCAGCCTCCTGCCCAACGACATGCGGGCACACCCGAGCAGGGGCGACAAAGGAGTCAATGTATAGACCAATCTCAGTAAACTCAGATATAATATCACGGAATATTATATCTGAATTCAGCTCTATATAAATCCCGTGCGAGTTGAAACTACTATTGTTAACCAATCAGATGGATAACTGGTTGTAACTATTTCAAAATCACGCCCACAGTAATTACACACGGTAGCTTGTGGTCTAATATATAAACATTATCCTGAAACAGTTTCCAAATGTGGCATCATTTTGAACAGGGTCCGTAAACATCTAAGAGTTTACGCCCGCCGAAATATCTGACTTTGTTAGGGGTAGAAAATATCAAAAGATTGTGCCGTGCGAAGATGTTAATCTCCTTGAAGTAAACATTAATCATTGTCAGAGCGAAAAGGTTGAAATGATCGTGATTGGTTTATTGTGGGATCTCGTAGAATATCGGCGAACATTTCGCATGAACTTTTCATATCGTTACGTCTAGATGGTATTCCCCTGATTACCATCTTGGTTTACCTAGATTGTGTATAGACACGCAAAGAAACGTTATACACATGAATATCCAATATCATGCTAATTGTCGAAATCATACACGGTAATTATATTGCAAATATTTGAAAGCATCAGTGACTTGTTCACTAGGAATCTTACTCTTTAGTCATATGAGTGGATTTAAATAGAATTGGGGAACACCTGATTTCAACCCTGGCCTATTTCTATTACACCCACAATTTGAGACCATGAACCCAACCCCATGTACCTCCTTTAGGCCCTGGTCGGGAGATATTTATTTTGAGATTATTTTGTTCCAGCATATTTTAACCCAGATAAGAACTACAAAATCTAATAATTGCCAACTGAACTAATCCCCCATAAACATGACTAATCCCCCATAAACAAACATCAAGTACGGCACACCTTCGACGACTGAACGAAGATTACATAATCTAGTCCTTCAGTTTGGTTCAACCCAGATGGGTAGTAAGCCTATCATTGACAGCAGCGGAAATACCGGGGCCATTAAATGCTAGCTTAACCATGATTTAATACAGATACCTCCAGATTGTGTTGATCATGTTTAACAGAATACAGTAAAACCTAAACAGTTAATTTCAAAATTATTCGGGGGAAAACTACCAGTCGCCAGCAAAACAAAATTCATTTAATTAATTTAGAAAAAAGTCTTTTCAAAATAAGAAAAAACATTGACACTTGTGCAATACCTAATCATAGTGTGGGGAAAAGGGCGACTAAGGGAAATGGCCACTGCATTCTGATAGTATATTTCGAAATTTAGCATTAGACTTTCTTAGTTAAAACATATTTGATTACCTCAATAATGGCAATCGGATTGGGGACAAGTTCTAATCAACGTACGTACCCTCTCAGAAATTACATGCAAAGATAAATAATCGGGCGGTAAAACAGACATTAACTTCGGCATACAGACTTTCTTCCACATTTATGTGTAAAATGTGAAATTTTTTTGCAATGAAGTGTTTGGAAGTTTTGTTGAAAATACATATTTTAATAAGTTAAAAAAAAAACAAGAAAACTATGCTCATACCAGTAAAATCGAATACAGGAAAAGTAAACAGACCATGAGGGGAAATGTTCGAAAGGAAAATGTTAGCCAGGAGAAGTGTGTGCGCGACGCTCCTCTCGGACCTGGTATACCAGGAAAAAAGGGCCAACAGTTACATGTCTTTTCTAATCTCTCTCGATGTCTTTGAGGTCATAGTTTTAAATATGTCTTTGTAATAGTCCTCATGTGCCCGAAGTGAACTTGGGATATGGAGTTTACCCATCGGGGAAGGCAGATCGGTACTTACACGTTGTGTATTAATGGTGGGATGGTGATCGGATTGAAGATAAATGCAGCTCATGATTCAAGACAATTCCCATGAGTTAAGCTAATGAGAGACAAGGCTGTTCGAAGGTTGGATTCTAGATTGCATGCCATCCGCGACGCCCCGAAAGCAAGGCATATTGTGTTTCATTTGCGATAGATTTTTCGGCTTTAAAACTGTCAATTTTCATATCAATAGTGCTGAATATCACCACAGGGGTTTATCCATCTGTCCACTAAAATTTGAACATGGAAAAAATCCACATTCGCTCTCACCATGTCACTAAGTATGTAAAAATATGTCGAAAACAGAAATGAAATCGTCCAGTTTGACGCCTATTTACATGATACGAGACGATCGGGAGTCTTTTGTTGGATTTTTTTATACGCATATGTTTGACGAAATATGGACGCATCAACAGATAGACATCGGGCACTATGAACTGAAACAGCCGACTTCTAGAACGGAAAAAATACGTCGGAAGAAGCACAAATCCGACCAGTCGCCATAAGAGTTTCTTCGAAATCAATCAAATGATCTAAACTGGATATACACTAATACTTAAATTCCAGCAATAAAGTTAATGATCTCAATCCCGGACTTAATTATGATTGAAGGTAATCCGTGAGCAATATATGCTATCAGATATCAGTGACATATGGATTTGATCTCTTCAGCCTGTAGCAGTACAATTTATAGCTGGTTTAACTTTGGGGAATATGCAATATGTATCACATTATCAAGAAAGGACTATTATATTACGCTGATTATAGTTCCGGCAGCTTGAGGTTAAAACTACAAATGTGGTCCAGTTTTCACTTATCAAAAATATATCCTTTGTTGTAAGCATGGGAAAGAGTGCAAAAGTATGAACCGCAAATTCAAGCCTGCCGCTGCTATCGGGGTACATCTATTCAGGACTGACTTCATATATCTCGGGAATCCAGGATTGGGCCTCTTCAATCTATGTTTACAAAGGAAGACATTTACTAAGCCGCACATACAGAAGATATGTGGTATTCACAAAAAAATATAAATGTAACTTTGCCCTGGAAAATAATTTGGATAATATGTATCGACATAGGATAATGATAATAAGATTAGATTCAATTAGCTATCTAATCTCACCTGGATATAATAAGTTCACAAGGACTCAACCCCCCCCCCCCCCCCCCCCCTTCACCCCCACTCCACATCATCAACCCAGACCAATACGCTGAATTATATCATTGGGAAGATATACCAACGTTAATTTGAAAATGCCGCTATATGCATGTATACGTTGAAAGGAACGTTTCTGTAATATCCCAATATTATTACCTTCCGCTCCTTATTAATTATGACATATACACATTCCATTTCTGCCCGAAAAACTTGGTGTGTGCTCGCGATATTTATAGACACCAAATCTGTTTGAGAACAAACACTATGTATCAGCATATATTATGGTAAGTCTTACGCTGAACCTAAGATGTCTCAAGATGAAGTCTAATATAAAACATTTAGAATGCCTTGAATATAAAGAAGGCCATACTGTACTCCACATTAGGTTTTCTCTCGTTTTCAAAGTAACTTGAACTGATTACATCCTAGAACACCTTTACTCGGCAAAACAGATCAAATCTACAACTTATCTGGACGTTTGGGCCCTTCGTGCTGATTTCCTCTCATATTTGGTGATTAACAGTAGATATAGATATAGCAAAACTGCGGTATCGTCTGCGCGTCACCGATAATGCCGATAAGAGACACAGCCGTCCTGCCTCACGAGCATTTATCTCTAGCGCTGTATCGGCCCTTGACATCAAAGGTAGACCGCTCAGATAACACCGGTGATTTATTTATTTGTCACCACCAACGGAAACAAATTCGGGGCACCTAAACGTTGATTTTTACAAACGTCACCAGTATAATCAGTTTAAGAGGACGATAACACTGGTGACATTAAGGAAAATCAGCAGTATGGTTTAGTGTCAAAACGGAACGCACAATACCGCTAGTGGTGACGTTTTCTTGAAATCATCGATTGCGCCGAAACAAGACCAGTAGGAAAACGGGGCAACTTACTGGTGATTTTTTGGCACTTTGTCACCACAGCTTGTTCACAGTGTGAGGTTGTTGGGGACGATTATAAGATAGACTATTAAGAGGTTTAAACATTTCTCCACCAACATTTTTTGCGATAGAAAAATATTATTACAAGATAAATTCGTTTCATGCACTATAAGACAAAGAAAGGCGAAAATTTAGACGAAAACATTATTTTCTAAGGACCCCTGCCAAGTGCTATTTCATTATATCCATGATTCATTGTAAATATGATTCTGAACAATGACCCCATTATAAATCGTTTCATTTATGTATCTAGATAAAATAGATTTGTTGTGTCACATTTATCTCCTTCCCCCAGGATAGATAGGATTAATTATGATGTCGATGTGACGCCGACAATTATTTTTCTATTCTCTTTTCAAGGGCATGATATTTATTTTGGTATATAACCCATGTCGTTCATTTTGTTCGAATTAAAGACAGATGATTAAATTGTCCTCTATCCGCATCACGGCCGCTCACTGTAAAATCCTTGTAGCTACCTTGCCCACACGAATTTCTCTCTATCCGCATCACGGCCGCTCACTGTAAAATCCTTATAGCTATCCATGCCCACACGAATCCTTGGCCTGATACCATGGGGGGAACTCCATACCCAACTCCTGAGGAGTGCAGGTTCAGAAATTGTTCAGCTCATTGTGCAATTCGGAGCAAATTCGATATCGCTTATCTCGCATTGGGTCCCGGCCTAATGTTACAGTTATTTCAGAACAATGTATTGGGAAGTACATTTGCGACTTTCGTAATGTAAAACCACGGATGTTGATGAAGTATTACCACCGTGAGTCTATTTACTGGTATTTACTGTCAAAGTGAATAATTGTTGATAGTAAACTAATAGGAGAGGGACATCAGAGGTGCAAAAGGAAACACGCGTCCTCATATCTTTAAGAAGTATGGCAAAATACATGGTAACTCCTAAAATTGTGGTATTACGCCGGCCATCTTGGATTTGTGGGGTTATGAGTGCGATGGTTTCAGAGTACACCAGCCAGTTATAGTTACTTGTTATGTACACAAGCAAATACCATTAATCAGCTTATTTAAGTGGTCCTAATTGGAGTAATGCTTCTGGGATGTGGACCAACTAGTCTACCAACTTGAGCTGTGAAGAGGTCAATTTGTATTTTAAGAAGTGGAAATTAGTAATATTGGTTTATAGTTTGAAATGATCAAACATTGCTAAAAATGACATATGAAGTTGCCAAAATGAGGAAAAATTGCCCAAACAACAAAACAAGTTGCAGTGGTGCCCTTCTTGCAAAGTAGGTAGAATGGTGCTCCCATCAAAGTCGTAAATTTATTTAAGATGAATCTATACATGAGATTTTGTCATAATCTCGCCATTGTGAGAGTCTTAAACGAATCAAATTAACCTCACGTATATCTCACGGTTGATCAGGCGGCATAACTAAGACGTATAATTTGCATTTATGAGTATTCTTCCATTGTAAAAGAGTGAGTGAATAGGGTTTAACGTCGCTTTCATACCACTGTAATAGAACGTCATTTCTGAAGCTTAATGTGTGCGTAACGCCTTGGTTACGCTGGCTCTTTTAAACACCATGGTGAACTTAGGACAATGACATATGTAAGGGGTTAAATTGACTATTATTGTTTTGATGATAAAATAACGACTGGTCCCCTTCGAATAACTGCGAACTGCCGACTAACTTATAATACCTATATACTCCTGATACTAGGCAGAAAAGCATTACGGAGGAGGGAGGACCCATGTTAATATTGTTGATATTACTTAATTTTGTTTTATATGGAATAGTAGGGAAATGTGGAAAGAAAAGCAGGAAATATGTATTGCAAATACTCTTCACCTGAATCTCTAAATGTAGACAAGGAGTTCTGAGTTGGCTTGTCGTCGTTTGGGGCTGGATAGTGTGACACTTCATCTTCAGGAAGCCTTCGGGTTTGTATTTGCTCTGTATTTGAGGCGTCATTCATACATTTGCTTGGTCTCGTTTTTCCAGAATGTTGCCTTCTTCTGTCCGCATGCCCTGCAAGAAATCGATGAAATTTGACGTCGGAGTATTCTGGGAGTTAATGCCTTTAGCAAACCAACATTAACATTGCTGCTGCATCAAGTTATTAAAATACTTTTTCGACTTCTATCAATTCTCAACATACAGTATTTTAGTCCAACAGCAACAGAAATTATTTGGGATTATTTGAAAGATCTTTATAATTCGAGGGCTGGAAATAAGATAAGATGAAATAGAGAAGTAGTACTGACCCTAATCTTCGCCAGAACGTACGCACCCACAAACACTATACTATTCAATGGAATTCCGCCCCCGTTGTTATGTCCTAAACTGTCAGATTGGGCATTTGCCAGATGGTTAATTTCTTCCTATATCAACTTGAGTTTTGAATATTTTTGAAAATTTGACATCGGTCTGTGACATTTCTCTCTCTACTGGATAAGGTAACCTACTCGGAAAAAGGTTGGCATATAAAACCATATTTTCAAATTGAACCAGTGTAGCTAACGTCACGATAAGGCTTAACCACTTGATAAACTAAAACATAAATCTGCTATCCTGCATCAGACCACATGAACATAGGATTATAGAGATGCCATTCTTGCATGTATTAGGTATGGTTGTGCATATACATGACTAATCCAGACTGACGCCGATTTTAAAGTATTAAACAATAATAAAGTAATCTCACCATATCTTACGGTTTATTACGGTTTATTACGCGCCATAGCTATGATGTAATACCTGCACCCACGGCTATGCAAGAATAAGTCCTTTCTGAAGTGTATAATGTTTGCATAACGCTTTTGGTTGCGTTGGCTATTTTGAACACCATGATAAATTTCAGACAATGTGATTCGAAGGTTATACACTCCTAATACCCAGGCAAGAACGTTTTACTGTGAAAGAATTGCCCATGTTAATATTATTGACATTGTGCAATTTTGTATATCTTGAGTAGACTAGAACTGTGGAGTTGCACCAAATATAAATTGTAAAACCACTTTCACCTGAATCTGTAACTGTGGAAAAGAGGTTCTGTGCGTTAAATGTATATTGTATGTGCCGTGTCGGGTGATTGTCTTTCGAGGTTGGGTTTATTTCCGGATATCTGAATTCAGTAAACATGGGAGCGGCCATCTTGATATTGGACGAGTAACATATGTTTTCTCGAGCCATACTTCACAGACGTGCCGTGGATTGATCCAAATAGTTTCATCACCCGTTCGTGGTTAACACATTAATATTAATTCTGTTATAATGAATTCATCGAATAAATGTCCTTTAGTACTATTTTATTATGGCTGAGAGACCAAATCGATGATCATACATGATCAAGTTATTCACCTGTACGTCTGCAGCAAAATGTTTGAGATTGAACTGCGAGTTACTAAAAACTCGAAACAGTAAAACACGCGGATCGAATTTAGTCCAGTAAATCTAGCGCATTTAGTCCAGTAAACCTAGAGCATTTTTGGGGTCAACCCACCATAAATTGCAACATAATTTATTTCACTGCTATGCATTTCAGAAAGGTCCCCAGAATAACATACTGAAAGTCTACAATCTCATATGCATGCGAAATATCTTAAATTTCAAGTTGAAATTTGAGGTATTTTTCGCGAAATTTTGGTGTTTACCTGTCTCTTGTTTTTATGAGAAAACCTTGTACTTGTTACTAAGCGTGGAAGAAATGGGTCATTACTACACTCATTCCATTCGTTATCATATCAAGGTTATACTCAGTCTAAAATAATACCCTTGCACGAAAATATTCATGGAGAAATTCAAAATGGCGGGTGTATGGGGTCATTCTAAACCTGAACTTTTTACCATTTTCATGACAGTCCAGACAATCTATCTTGTTTTTTTTAGCTGGACCCAAAACAAAATGCAACAGAATTTTTTTCACTGGTATGCATTTCTAACAGGTCCCCAGAACAACATACTAAAAGCCTACCAAAATCTATTTGGTGGAGATACGACTTTTTCTAAAACAAAGATACACCATCATGCTTCATATAAGAAGATAGAAAATATTGGTTTGTCTCTGAATAAGGACAGTTTATCATCCAGAAATCCAATCAGTACATGATGATCTAGGATACATTATTCTATGGCGGTGAAAATATTTGCATTCCCAATGGATTTGTTGATAAAAGTAGATAGCAAAACGATAGTTCAGCACCAGAGTATATAATCATACATGGTAATATCCTGCCAGTTGGCATTATTTCCATTAGCATTGTTATCCGAAAGGGAACTGACAAGCTATAATATATTTTCTTTCAACCTATGACAATCACAGACAATAGTCCCATCAACTTATAAAAATAAAGCTCTATTATCACAAGCACGTAGCAAGTGTCAGGTCCGACATTAAATAGTGTTTGTACCTTGTTGAAATAAAATGCAGACTTGCCAATCAGGAGAGAGAGAGAAATTAGATTCAACGTCGCGTTTAGCAATAGTTCAGGTATATAACGACAATCTGCCAAATAATTATGATCCATCACAATTGTTTGTAAGACAAATGTTGTTGATGAAAGAAGAATAAATTATGCAGATCCTAATATATCATTTAATTATCAAACAAATAATACTTTGAATTACAGGCAAAGTTGACGGCATAACTTAACATGTTTCATTTTACATTCTGGTTCATGGTAACATTATTAGAGGAAGTGACTTCTCATACATATAGTTGATGTCTTTTATTGTTATTCCTCATGAACATAAGTTGAGGAATATTTCACAGAACTATCAATCCCAATACCAGTCTTCGCCAATGTCATTTTCAAAGGTCTGGGTTTGATGAATTTGCACAGATCAGTCGTTTGCATTCTCCACACACACTTGAACAATCCAGGCCATGATCCTTACAGGCGCATCTGCTTCAGCTGCAAACCTTCTTGCAGTTCCAGCTGATAACCTGAGGTAACCCCTGAAGATGGTGGCAGATCAGTTTTCACAGGGAAAAAGCGATTGAATTGTCTACTCCCATTTTTGTGGCTGCCATGGATGGTCTTCCCCTCAAGTCAATTCCTTCGTCTGGGTTACTACTGTATAAACATATAAGCGTTTTCTATGCTGCTGCAATAAATGACCTTCATCGAGGCTCCCATGACCTGGACGAACACTTCAGCTTGTTGGCGAAATAGCTCAGTGACAGTTGTCTTCTTCAAAGCAGCACCCTTGCCAATGCCATATGGTCGGAATACTGTGTCACAGCCCAGAATGGCACGCACAAGCAACATATTTGTACAGACTTGCATTCCCAGCACAGCCTTTGTCTTTTTGACATTCCAAAATATCCGGCCCCGCTAGTGATATGGTCATTCAGTCAAAAGAAAGACGAATTCCTAGCAAACAACGTAGTAGTTCATTACTCTTATGAGTGACCCGTTGGAACGGGCGGGATGTTTCATATGCAGATGTTTTTATTGTAAAAGCTGCCGTTTAATCGACTGAAAGCGTCAAAACTGTGGTTGGTGATGATATTGACCTGTTAGTTCTGCTCGGTTTTCATGCAGACATGGATGACAATGACATCTACTTTCAGCCAAGAGAGATTGCAAAGAAACGGATAGTTTGGACTGTCAAGAAGACAAAGGCTGTGCTGGGGATGTAAGTCTGCACAAATATGCTGTTTGTGCATGTCATTCAGGGTTGTGACACAGTATACTGATCATATTGACCTTCCAAGTTCATTAATAGTATCTGTGTTCAAGAAAACTGATCGTATATATATTGATGTCGGAAGCCATAAAGCATTCTTTAGCTCTACTACGTACAAGAGATATCATTCATGGGATGTTTCTTTGTTTATAGAGTTGCTTGAATTTCTCATTAAAAATATCTATGTGAAATTTGGCAACACAATATATCAGCAGCATATAGGTATTCCAATGGGTACTAATTGTGCACCACTGTTGGCTGACCTGTATATGTTCTCTTATGAATATGACTATATGCAGGCGCTTTCAAAAACCGATCCATTCAAAGCTCGTTCCTTCTCATTCACCAAACGCTATATAGATGATCTTCTCGCTGTGGATAATCGCTATATAAATGATGCAGTGAAGGATATATATCTACCTTCACTGGTTTTGGAGGAAACTACAGACAGCCCTACAGGCACATCATATTTAGATCCATATCTCTATAAAAATGAAGCGGGCATTCTCTCTCGTCGACTTTATGACAAAAGAGATGATTACAATTTCGACATCGTAAACTATCCCTTTCTGGGCAGTAATATTCCAGTGGGACCTGCATATGGCGTATACATATCTCGCTTAGTAGCATTTGCTAGATCCTGTGTTAAATGTGACGATTTTAATCAACGAACGTCACAAAACATTGTTACAGAAACTTATAAAACAGGGCTATTCCACCAAGCGCCTCCACTCAAAGTTTCTCAAATTTGGCGATACATATCGCATGCTGATAGCAAAATACGAACGTAGCGTGCAAGATCTATGGCGCCACGTTTCGTAACTTGTGTCTAATTCCGCTTAACCCGGGGCTAGGGGCCGTATGAACCCATGTACTTCAAGATCCTCATGGTTCTCATGTGAACAGTCACAATCAAAGCGTGACTGAGATACATCATTCTTTAGATGACGACTTTAAAACGAATATTATGGATTAAGAATACTGATCAGCGATACGGATTTGATATTTTTGGAACATCATGATGTCTTGCCGGCATCATTAAAACCTGGTGACCGCTTCTCTCTTGCAGAAAACAAGCCTATGTTTATGTATACTATGATCATCGTTTTGAATTTGGTGCTAATACTGTTATATGGAATAGGTCTTTGGATTATGGACGCGGATATTCTCTAATGGACGACGGCTAAATTATGGATGACGGACTAGACGCTTGTAATTGGTAAATGTGAGGCCGTAAAGAAAACAACGCTCAATGAGCTGTTTCGCCAACAAGCTGAAGTGTTCAACCAGGCCATTGGGAGTCCCGATGGAGGTTATCTATTGCATGTGCTTGTGTGTTTATACAATGGTAACCCTGACGAAGCAATTGTCTGCATGAGATACAAGCGTTTCTGTGACAAAAACGAACCCTACATGTACAGGTACAAAACCTTCCACCAACATCATCATCAGCTAAGTATCAAGGTTCGCGTGTTTAGAGTGGATAGGGGAAGACCATCCATTGCAGCCACAAGAATGAGAGTGGACGGTTTCTCTCTGTGAAAACTGATCTGCCACCAGTTCCACTGGCACTCTTTGAGGTTATCAGGTGCAACTGCAAGAAATATTGCAGTTGAAGAAGATGCATCTGTAGGAGCATGGCCTATATTGTTGAAAATGTTAAATGAAACATGGTAAATGGCATGGTAGAACGTCATGGTAGAACATCAAGTTTGCCTATAATCTAGATTATTATTTGTTTGATAATTAGATGATAGGATCTGCATAATTATTCTTCTTTCGTCAAAACATATCTGACACACAATTGCGATAGATCATTAATGGTTTGCAGAGCTGTATTTTTCAACAAGGCACAAGTTGTGATAATAGAGAGATATCTCCATGATTGGGTTTGTGGAAATATTGTCTTTGACAGTTATCGGTTGAATGAAAATATATCACAGCTTGTCATTTCATTTATTTTAGGAGAGACTTCCTCTTTCATATGATTATGCTAATGGCAAAAATGTTAACTGTCTGAATATTACCATGTATAATTCATATAGCCTGATGCTGAACTATCAGTTTGCCATCTACGCTTATGAGCAAATCCACCTGGAGGACACATGTTTTCACCACCATGGCATACTGTACCCTGGGTCATGTATTAATTGGATTTTTTTTAGTATGTTGTTCTGGGAACCCATTAGAAATGCATACCAGTGAAAACAATTCTGTTGCAATTTGTTTTGGGTCCAGCTAAAAAAACCCAGATAGATTGCCTGGACTGTCATGAAAATGGTAAAAAGGTCAGATTTAGAATGACCCCATACACCCGCCATTTTGAATTTCTCCATGAATATTTTCGTGCAAGGGTATTATTTTAGGCTGAGTATAACCTTGATATGATAACGAATGGAATGAATGTAGTAATGACCCGTTTCTTTCACGCTTAGTAACAAGTACAAGGTTTTGTTATAGGAGCAAGAGACAGGTAAACACTGAAATTTCGCGAAAAATACCTCAAATTTCAACTTGAAATTTAATATATTTCAAATGCATATCTGTTGGTATACTTTTAGTATGTTATTCTAGAGAAAAACAATTCTGTTGCAATTTTTGGTGGGTCAAACCTTAATTTGACTGGACTAGTTGATGTGTAGGGAAAGTCGATCTAGGGTTAATTTACAATGACACACATGAATAAAGAAATAGTGGCTTGCTGATGGGTCCCATATAATGCCATAGCGCGAACTCTTACATCAGGCTACGTGAAGTGACTTAATACGTCAACCAGTGTTATTCCCGTGTCAATCCCGTGTTATTTGGCAGTCACGTGTTTGATCATCTAAATTTATTGATATTAGCCGATCTTTATACAAACTTAACCTTAAAATATGGCATGAATGAAACAGGATATTATTTGATCTGGCACAAATAAAAAAAAACTGGGTAGAGTTAATTCTATGTAAATAAGCATATTGGGTTAAAAAAAATATGAAGATTAGCTCAGTTTTGATTGCATACTTGGAATGGACACACAAAACTTCTTAACCAATTTGCATTCAGAAAGCAATTATCATAAATTGATGAATGACTTCAAAATATTTACTCATGCCATGAATCTGTATTTTGGAAGGACACACACTTGACTTGTTTGAGTCACACACGTAACGCCACACATTTGGGGCTATAACAGATGCCAAATTAGAAATGGTTTGTATAGTTCTTAAGACCATACCGAATCTAGGATATAAAATCAAGATCTATGTAAGTAAATGATGATTTAGGAGTTAATGACCGCCTTATTGAATATTATCGTGTAATAATTTTTCAATGTTTAGTTTTAGACCGTCAATCAAAACCGAGCGGCGTAAAAAAACTAAACATCGAAAAATTATTGCACGATAATATTCACTATGAAGGTCATTAACTCCATTCTAACATGCACAATGATAAATATTTCCTCATTCCATAAGCGCCCCAGGTGAGGTACGATTGTAGATGAAAAATGAAACTTAAAATATGAAATGCTCGTCTCGATTAGCATAAACTATGATATTTTTTTCAACTCTCTTTGAAATATTGGGAGCATGAGTGCTATGATTTTTTAACAAGTGCTCCCCAAAGTGGTAGGTTTGTGTGAAATTGACAATTTTGGGTTGAAAAAGCATGGTTTGTCTACCTGTAAATATATGAAGATAAACTATAACCACAACAATATTCACACATAACATTCCTCTTTTGAATCCCTAGTTGTTCAACAAAGCACGTTTTGGTTATCGTTTATCTTCATATAAAAAATGAAACTTTATGGAATATAGTTTTTGGTCATTTGATGTTCAATTTCAAATACGATAATTGGAACATGTTACATGTACGAGCATGAACTGGCCGAATGGATAGAATCGCCAGAAGAGTTATCGTTTTGATTGATGATCTGCTGGTTCGAATCCTAAAATATTCATCTAAAATGTGTTTATAGTTTTATGCATTTTTCGATTTTCCACCATGATTACAATATATATGTGAATATTTGTTAGTAGAAAGAATGAGTGGAAATGGTATATATCTCAAGATATAATATTCAACAAATGTTGCAAAGTTTTCTCTTCCCGTGCTAGCTTTGCCCACGTGATTAGAGAATTCCACACAACAATATCTGGACTTATTTGATCAACTTAGTATTAAGTCGTATCAAAAGTGGTCTCAGGGAACTAGATCTGTGCGTTGAATTCGTAAATAAATATATAAAAATATATATGTCCATGATGAAGAATATTTACTACCCTTTGGGATGTATGCGATATCAACAATGGTCTTGCCATAGACGAAATCAAGGCCAACTGAGAAAATTATCTGTTGGGCCATCATAATGGGTAAATAGACAAATGCAGTTTATGGCCATAGCGCATCTATTTTAATCCTTACCGACAACAGTTCTACCACCAGTAAAGACGTGGCGCATGTGCTGCTGGTGATCAGCGTAAACCAAGAAGGACCTTCAGGTCTAATGAAACTGGTCTTGCAACAGTTACTATGGGCACGATGAACATATACATTCGAAACTTTAAACATTGCTGATTACCTTTGTTCACCACATTGGGAGTGGCTGTCAGTCGAACGCCATATAGGATGCTCGTCACCTACCGCACATGAGGGTATATTTACAGTATGTTGCACACGCCAAAACAAAAATGACCCTGTTGGTTCTCTTAAAGAAATGAGACTTGCGGACACTCAATTCAGCGAGTGGTGAGTAAAATTTATTCATTTCATTTCCGTATTCATCTTTTTATTTAACGGCATTAACGTAACAGGGATGGCACTAAGATATCATATAACAGCATCAATTTAATAAAAGTGAAAAGAGTGTAAAACCTCGAGTAAAATATGCTTGGCCTTGCAAACCGCGCTCTCGGCGGTCAACCCGAATCCATTCAATTCCACTTGAGCCACGTGATCCGCTCTGAATGAACTGCTGGCCGGGGCCGTTTGTCCATCTTATCGTACGAGATCCTTTTCTGCAAACTTGTCCCGTTTTGATGCGAGAATTTCGTCACAATAAGGATTTTGTGATACAGACTTCATTAATGCTGTCAGATGGTGGGTTCCTATAGTCCATATTTAGTTTTGTTATTTACATTTTTTTGCCAATCTTGGTAAAGTTTGAAGAGAAGCATTTGGAGCATAGGTGAATGTAGTTCTCACTATGTCTTCCTCGGTTCCAGGTAAGTTTTTTTGTTTTCCTAGAAACGCATAACAAGTAGTCAATAGTTGTTACAACCTTGGTTGTCATACACGTGACGAACATTACTGGTATTGATTGTAGGATAAATATTTCTCAAGTAATATTGGAGATGCTTTATTTTAGAAATTCATGTGTCAGTTGCATTTGAACTGTGAACCAAAAGAACTAAAATAATATGTTCCATTATGAGAAATATATTGAAATAAATGAAACGTTGGTTACACACGTGGCGTTTCGTGTTTGACTGTCATGTTTTTGATCATCTAAATTTATTTATATTAGCCGATCTTTTACCCTTAAAATATGGCATGAATGAAACAGGATATTAGTTGAATTTATGCAAATTCGTAAAAAAAAATACGCCGATTAGCTCAGTTTTGATTACATACTTGGAATGGACACACAGAACTTGTGTACTTCAGACACTTTCAATTCCGGCAATGAAAAATTGTTACGTTTAAAGTAAATTGAGTGGGCAAAAATAGTCAATTTTGGTTGAAAATTGGCCCAAGAGTTACTGCCTTTTCCATATACAGCAGTTCAAAACACAATTTCATATGGGTATCTTCAATGTACCCTAAGTTGGCAAGTTCTTAACCAATTTTCATTCATATATACTAATGCCATTTAGAACTTCCGAACTTCCTCTTTTGTGGAAGCTGAGGTGGCTGAGTGGTCTAGAGCGCTTGCATTTACTGCTGGCGATTTGATGCCAAACTCTGAGGGCGCGGGTTCGAGTCTCGCACGGGACTGGCCCATCCTAAAAAAGTGTCATCCTAAAAATAATTAGATATAATTTTGAACTGTTTCATGTTCTCAAGACCCTACTCTTTCACGCTGTAATACATTTTTCACTATTATCATAAAGTTATGAATAACTTCAAAATATTTACTCATGTCATTAATGTGTATTTGGAAGGCCGCACACGTGACTTTTTTCAGTCACACACGTGACGTCACACATTTGGGGCTATAATCCATTAACAGATGCCAAACTATAAGTGGTTTGTATACTTCTTAAGCCCATACCTTGAGGGAGCTTTTTAGTGTTATATGATCCCATAAAGTTTAAGGAATCAATCAGATTTGCATCCAATTAATCCTACCTTAAAATAACAATTGATATGCAGCGCCACCTGTGAGATATCACTGAACATTATTATTGAAAACCTTTGTTTGATATTATAATTCCCTCTCATAAGTCACATTAGCTGTAAAAAAATTCTTCCTGTAATAAAAATATTTATAAAAATAACAAAATACAACTCTGATTTTGTGTTTGAATGTCACACACTTAAATTTTGAATGAGCCTATCGCTTTGCTCGATCTTGTCGCACAACGGGCGAAGTAAGAAAAAATACACTTCCTAAGAACTGTTGTCTGACGCAGTGGCGTAACAAGGAACGAGGAAAGACAAAGATTCTAGCAACAACCATTTTCTAAGGCTATCTGCCAGAAATAGGTCATCTTTGTTCTGTCATTTTCGATAATAGTAACGTGTTTCATATCAGTGTGGACTATGCATTAATGTAACAGCAGATATATCTGCAGCCACTTCTTCGCTTACAGGTACTGTTTATCGTTCTTATTGAAGTTATGTTGACATCGTATTGTTTTTCACAACGAGTAACCTGTCAGTGATGACATGTAACTCGATTAGGCTGAGCAAGGATCGATTGATATCTACAGAAGTTTTGCCGGCATCGTTGAATATTGTTGACCGCTTCTCTCTTGAACTAGCCTATGTTTATGTATATCACAATTGTTTTTGTGCTTTTTTTATTTAGTGCTAACCTTATTATATAATTAGACCTTTGGATTCTGAATGCAGATTTTTTTTAATGGATGACGGTTGAATATTGAATAACGGTCTAGACGCTTGTATTCCGATTTATATATCAACGTCACAAGAGAACGTGAGCTAAAAAGTAAAACAATGGAGATATGTTGAATGTGTCAGACGCATATTGACTTTTGCTACCGGTAGGCTAATATGCTCCTTGCCTTGCATGTGCAGAACACGAACGGGCATAAATAAATTAATAGTAGCATAAATCTACAACTAAATAATATAGAGAGAGAATAATAACTTTAACATACCTTCAATGTCGCGCGTCACAGTTAGTAGTCCGGACTTCAGGTCTTTCTCTGTACGCTCCACGTGTCTTACAAGATCCTGTCTCCCAGCTCCATCAAACATCTCCTTGAGTGGTTTATATTCTCCAACATCGATTTTCCCTTGACTGGCCAGTTTATTGAAGATGTCCATAAGGTTTCCACACTCCGCTATATCACCTTGTGCCAGATAGTTTTGTGCCAGTTGAAGAACTATTTTGTAATCCGGACATTCAGGATTCAATCGCTTATGCAACTCCACGGACAGACGGTTGTGTAGCTTTTGGGTGTATTCGTCAGGCGTCTCGACATTTCTAGTCGAAGCACTATTGCGTGGCTCAACCATTCTTGGATCGGCCTACTCTACATTGAGATGAACATATGCTCTTTCTGAAAGATAAAGCAGCTTTGTATCAGTTATTGAGGGATATTCATTCACGGGAAATCATTGTCGTGTCCAGAGACCTGTTTCATAGGAGGACGTCTTGCTAGCATGTGTTTATGCATACTACAATCATGCGAAAATTGTCGACGATGCTGTTTTCCCAGAGTTTCGTTTTCAAATTGATTGTATCCTCCTGACTTGAACATGTCTGTACATGTACTTCTTGTCATGAACTAATTCCTAGTTATCGCTTTTTAGATGTTACCCAATTTAAATGGATTTAATCGGATTCACAACTGATATTAGTGACACCATGTGCATCTTTCAACGTCAACGATCGCCGTACCATATAGTGCTGACCAATGATCACCGTACCGTATAGTGCTAACCAACGATCGCCGTACCATATAGTGCTGACCAACGATCGCCGTACCATATAGTGCTGACCAACGATCGCCGTACCATATAGTGCTGACCAACGATCGCCGTACCATATAGTGCTGACCAACGATCGCCGTACCATATAGTGTTGACCAACGATCGCCGTGCCATATAATGCTGAACAAACGATCGCCGTACCATGTAGTGCTGACCAACGATCGACGTACCATATAGTGCTGACCAACGATCGCCGTACCATATAGTGTTGACCACCGTAGTCCAGAAAGACACAGATGTTGTCACTTTTTTTTAATAATATCGGTGCTGAAACTGATTAATCCATCAAAATTTGGAGGACATTCAAATCACATTGGGTCGTCTAAAAAGGCAATTTATACTGTAGTTTAATTATTTGCTTTGCATACTGTAGAAGTCTTCTATGTATAGTGTGAGAAAGAGACCAACTTTCTCATACAAAACGTCATATAGTTCCATTGACATAGTCAGTTTTCAATGATACCCTTGCAGTCTAGTATGTTATAGAAATACTTGCATGTTATATAGTCGTGTATCGTTTACTACACGCATAAACAGATGGTATCTCGCTTAAAGGTCTATCGCTTACGTTTTTGAAGAAGAAATTTGATACAATAAAATCATGAGCATCAGTTGTGAATTATGCAGTATTGTTTTTTGCTTAAAAGATAAAGGGCATTTTTCCTTTAATTCTGACAGCAAGAGCAGCCAATTCTCGTCAAAATAATCGTTACCAAAATTAATTACCGTACTACTTGGAGCCTAGCAATGTTGTACACAGATTTGCTGCCAAACACATAGAAAATTGCTTGGAAAATTTTTCCTCGTATGGGTTTATATAAGCATCTTTATATTTATATATCACTGACCAGTAAGACAAAATTTCCATATTTTCTGTTAAACCTACAGCTTAAGTTTGAGGTGTTTTTGTTAACATTCAGTAAATAGGTTAGACCATATATTTGTCTGAATATTTTATTTTGTTCTTAATTTCCAAAACGATGGTCTATCTCCATTTAACCAAACCAAATGCATTGCCTTATCGTGGGCGGCAAAATCCCTGGATTTTATCCCGCCATTCTCAACACTGTCACACAAAAATGTTCCTTTAACATTTTCTTGGTAATAGTTCCAAAGGAATTGATATATTTCTCTGTTAACTTTAGAACTGAAAAGTTTCAGGATAGGTAAAACTAACATTGGGTGTGTCAAAATGAAATCTTGACAACCCTCACTTTTTTTTGCCAGAAGTGATCTTCCAAAGAAAGTAAATATCTCTGAACGACGAGATGAGACTTTATTCAAAGTACTATCTAAATTCTCTTGTGGTGTAAAACTCAACAGCTCATATATTGATATAGCATTTCTGAAAAATAAGATGTCTTTTAAATTTAAATTGGAGTGAACCACATAAAGACTTCCGTGACTTCTTCGTTGTCAACCTATTTACCTTTTATAGATTTATCCTTCCGAATTTCGCTTTGGATTTTTTCTATACATAAGATGAATATGTATGGCGAAAATGGATAACTCATCTCGTTCCTTTACTTTGGTCGTACTACTTGCATGGGCCCCATTTTTGCTAAGTTGCCATGCCAGGAGGAGTTACGTCCCCTACACCGTGAAGCAGACTTTGAATTTTCGTATTGTCAGAAAGCTATTCGGAAAAAAACACCTGCCAGTTATATCCGTTATATCCGTTAGTCTTAACTGGTGCATGTTCGCATACGAAGAATAATGTAGTAGTTGAGATTTACCCAGATTATACGATATAACTGTTTACTGATAACCCTACTCCATACAGAAATCTGAAATCTGCCACCATCAAGCCCTATTCCCACGTACTGTTTGGTTTGAGAAACTCTTTCATACTCTGGGACAGTCCTCCGGAATTTCCTATCCTCTGAAACACTCTTAGCCATATGTGTTAAAATTCTATCAATTGTGCGATGAACAACAACCTACGAACAGTTACTTTATGCTATATAACAAGTATACATCTTTTTTTTATCACCATTAATTAATATGAAATAAGCAAAGCCTAGAAGCGAACGCAGATAGAAAATCTGCCTTCTCTTCTGGCTTTACCTATTACATATCAACAGATCAAGTTAGAAAATTCAAATGAAATTTATACTCTGCGAATGCAGTGGGAAAAACAGAGATTTGAGGGGGAATAATAATAATTAAATTTATTGCACAATACAATTTCAATTCAATTCATTCATTTACACCCAAACGTCCACTCTGTGATATATGGGGAAAAATACATGGACAACTGTTCGAAACATCTTTTAAACAAATATACAATTATCACAGTATTACAACTTAACATGGAGTGTCAAGTAAACTTACAATCAGTATAATCAAGTTTGTAGTTTAGATACTTTGTAGTATATGATGATAAATTGACATATTAACGATGCTGCTGACAGTTCATCTATGAACTCTTTTCCTACGGAATAAATATTCACAACTGGCCGGAATAAATTATGCAAAAATATGAATTTCCACATATGGTGTGATGGCCCTAACATTTTTCCATAGGTACCGTAGGTAGGGTAAACTATATATTTTTAGAAAGGTGAGTGGTCTCACCTTTATAATGGGATATAGAAAATTTCTGGTTTTAGGGTTGTCCGAAGTACACCTATCAAAATAGTTCCAAATTGTTTACTCTTTCTCAGACCAAAATAGTTATCCTTCAGTGATTGACATGCTTTGTAGGCCTATATATAGTCACTTAACATGTACTTAATCTCTAATCTGTATTAAATAATACTATATTAATTGTTTTCTTGTGAGATATCACATTAATAGGCACTAAAGTATGGAAGCCTGCTATGGTCACTCTTCCAAAGATTGACCTCAGCTCAGAGAAATACAGTTCAGGAGGCAACATGTACATGTGTAAAGAGCTGCCCTACCATAGCTCTTGAGGCCGTACATGTATCTATGCTGGGTCTAGTTTCTGAAGAATGAAGAGGTCAAGCCAAAACTAGGTCATCACATGGACTGGTGTTAGGAATGTATGTACATGTATGTAGTGAAATTAATCAAGCAATTGAACTTAAACTTAGAAATAATACTATCTGACATGTTTGAGAACTGAAATATTCTGAGATGGATGCCTTGCCACTTGTGTTCTAATACTTTCATTCAGTGCCAGTACCGGGTGTATGTATAATAGTAGTACCACTACATACGGATCAGCTTGGTATTATGGCCAGTTTTACATGTGTTTTTTGGGGGGCTTTTTCAAACAAATAGATACTATTTTGAATTGAAACTCTGGGAAAGAAATCTGCTGCTCAGGAAGCAGCTATATCTCCACTATTGCTACCAGTCAATCAAGTCTCTGAAAATGATACTCGGGTGAGTCGGGTATGACAATCAGTTAAAAACTATTTTTCCTGTGAGCCATTAATTACAAAATACTAATTTACAAATGGAAGTACAGTGCAATAAAATCTGGATTATGCAAAGAAAACTTCACTTGCTATGGATGGTATCTGGCCCAACCCTCAATCAAGCAATAGCAGTTTTATCTTCTGAACCACCTTTCTATATATGCCCATGGGCCTAGTTACAATCCTTAAGCTTTGGGGATTCATATAAATAAAAACTTATGATGGAAACCATTCTTGAATTGTTTGTTGTTTTTTTCAAGTCTGGAGAAAAAAAAACACGCACAACTTACGAAGACGCCATGCTTGGAAAACCCCTATCATTTGTTGAATTTCATGAGGCTATCTATATATTTTTACAATCATTGATGCTTTGGTGATTCGTATAAATAAAATCTGATGATGGAAACCTTTCTTGAACTTGTATGTTGTCTAGTCAGTAGAAAAACAAAAACACAACACACGACGGCCGCAGCCGCCATTTTTGGAGTTTCCCCACACAATTGTCACATGACAGGAGTAGTATACAAAGAGTCTTTCGAGTCTTTGGCTCTTGACTGCGCATGCGCAGAACTTGGTTTGACGTCATAAGTGTGTATGTGCGCATGCGTGAGTTGATGTGGTGGTGGAGGTGTACAAAATGGCGGCTAAACACGTCCCACCACATGTTCAAACTGGCCGCCATTTTGTGTCCTCCACCACCACACACAGTGCACTGACTGACACCGGTGTGGTGGAGGTGTACAAAATGGCGGCTAAACACGTCCCACCACATATTCAAACTGGCCGCCATTTTGTATCCTCCACCACCACATGCGTGAGTTGATGTGTGGTGGAGGTGTACAAAATGGCGGCTAAACACGTCCCACCACATATTCAAACTGGCCGCCATTTTGTATCCTCCACCACCACATGCGTGAGTTGATGTGTGGTGGAGGTACAAAATGGCGGCTAAACACGTCCCACCACATATTCAAACCCAGCCGCCATTTTGTATCCTCCACCACCACATGCGTGAGTTGATGTGTGGTGGAGGTACAAAATGGCGGCTAAACACGTCCCACCACATATTCAAACCCAGCCGCCATTTTGTACCCAATATTCCAGTGAAAAACGTATAAAAGGAGTCGATTTTTAGGGAAAGGGGTGTATTCAATTTGACTTACCTGACCTGCCTGTCTGCCTCCCTGCCTGCCTGCCTGCCTGCCTGCCTGCCTGCTTGCCTATCCGCTTGTATGAGACGAAAAGCATGAGACGTGGAGAAGATTTTCCAGACGATGCACCAGCACCTCCGGTTGAAGTCTTGCCTGAAGACGAGCGTGTGAGGGACATTTATCAACGTCACTGGGCTACCATACGCCATTGTTATCACCGTGACCGTCGTCTTTTGGATTTGTACAATTTTCGCTTGGAGGACCTCAAGTATCTTCCTACATACGCCGAGAACATTTTCCAAGATCAGGGTACTGCCTTCAAATTGAATGTGACATTTGGGTATATCTTACGGCACAAAAACACGGACCAACTGCGGTATTTCTATCCGAGTAATAATTCGTTTGTGTATGACGAGCCATTCACGATCACAGATGCTATATCTCTGGAGCCACTCATCGACCAATTGACTACGTTGGATCCATTGGAATGGGCCCGGTTGCAACGCCCCAATACCCAATGGTTGGTGGAAATGGTGACTAACGTTACATTTTTCATCACGAAAATGCGAGATCACCCGATCGGTGCTCCTGTACTACTTCCCCCGTGGTTGCTTCATCGAAAAGGCCTGTACGCATTAACAGGAGGGACAAACTGGCCCTACAAAGACCGGAAATGTCTGTTTCGATGTTTGGCCGTGCATCTGGACGAGTGTCACCCCAAGGCTTGTGACACAGTGGCCGATGGCTATTGGGAGCAATATTTAGAGCAGCAAGACGTGGATAAGCGGTACTTCCGTGGCGTTCCCTTTAAGAATTTGGATGATGTAGAAAGACTGTTCGATATTAATATCTTTGTTTATCGAATACGCTGCGAGAAGGAGGAGGAGGAGGAGGGTACATTTGTGGCTGAATTGGTTCGGCGATCCACAGAACGCTATGCTGCTACGATGAAAGTGAATGTGTTCGAGGACAATGGCGTGAGTCATTTTTCGCTCATTTACAATATGAGCCAGTACGCTCAGTCTTTCAGTTGTGCCCAATGCCATCGTGTGTTTAAAAAGTCTTACAACTTACATCGCCACGAGAAAACCTGTGACAACAGTGTCAAGCGAGTATATCCGGGTGGAGTGTATCATAATGCACCTACTATATTCCAGGAACTGGCCGATGAGGGTGTGATGATACCGGAGGAGGACCGTTATTTTCCCTTCCGGGCATGCTATGATTTTGAGGCCCTGTTAGAGCCCATGGATCTGTTTTCGGCTAAAACACAGTGGACACAGCGCCATATCCCCCTCAGTGTCAGCATTTCAACCAACGTGCCCGGCTATGACGCTGCACCGGTGTGTTTCGTGTCCACGGGGGAATCCCATGAGTTGATCACCCGTATGATGGGGTATTTAGAGGAAGTCAGTGCGGCCAGTACGGAATTGTTGGTGGCCAAGTTCGAGGATGTACTGGCCCAGCTGGACGACCGCATTCCTGAACCCGGTGTAGCGTTCAGCGATGATGATGATGAAGAGTCCGAGTCCGAGTCGCAGCCGCAATCCCAGTCGCAGCCTCTGCAGTCGCAGGATGTACCTTTACCGAAATCGTATGCGGCGAAATTGAAGTTACGGTTCCTACAATACCTAGGTCAGTTACCGGTGCTCGGCTTCAATTCGGGGCGATACGACTTGAACATGGTGAAGGAATTTCTCTACCCTTACTTGGCGCAGTCCGATACCCTCAAGTCGGTGATCAAGAAGATCAACAACCACATGGCCCTCACTACCACATCACTGCATTTTCTCGATGTACGGAACTATTTAGCTCCTAATTGTAGCTATGACCAGTGGGTCAAGGCCTATGACTGTGCACAAACCAAAGGTTACTTTCCTTACACCTATATGACGAGCCTGGACCGCTTAGAAGACACCCAGTTGCCACCCCGGGAAGCGTTTTACAATGACCTGAAAGGAGAAGCTCTGCTGGAGGCCACCTACATCGAACTCCAACAAGTGTGGAACTGCCACAGCATGAAGACGTTGCGAGATTTCCTGGTGTGGTATAACAACCTAGATGTGGTTCCCTTTCTCGAAGCGGCCGAGAAAATGGTGCAACTCTTTCGTCGCCAAATGCATGTGGACATATTCAAGGAGTGCTTAAGTTTACCCGGTCTGGCGCTTCGTCATCTGTTTCAAGAGTGTCCTACGTACTTTTCACTCATACAATCAAAAGATGCAGACATGCACGATTGTTTGAAGCAGAACATTGTGGGTGGCCCTAGCCTTATTTTTCACCGCTACCATGAGAAGGATGTGACTACTCTCCCCAGTGGGAAACCGTGTGCCAAAATCATTGGGTTTGACGCGAATGCCTTGTACTTGTGGTCGCTCGCCCAACCCATGCCCAGCGGTCATTATACGCGTTGGTTGGCAGAAGGTCGGCATTTTACACCGCAACGGACACCTTACAAACATCTCGCCGACCAGTGGTTGGACTGGGAAGCCTATCGACGAGGAATTTACATTCGTCACCAGACCAACGCCACAGAGAAGCGGATAGGAGATCGCCGACTCCCCGTCGATGGGTTTGCCCTTGTACAAGGAACACCGACCGTTTTCCAGTTTTATGGCTGTTACTGGCACGGCCACGAATGCCATTTCAGCGCTGGCCGCTTTAATGAGCGACGTGGGAAAACACGGGAAGAATTACGCGCCGAAGTAGTGGCCAACGGAGATTATGTCAAAGAGCGAGGATTCCATCTCATTGAGATGTGGGAGTGTGAATTTCACACGATGTGCCAGGCCCGGCCCCATTTACAACGGTTCCTAAAAGAACGTGAGTACCCCTTGAGTCGTCGGCGACTGCTGAGTCTGCCCCAGATGTTGGACGCCATTCGTTCGGGACAGCTCTACGGCTTTGTAGAATGTGATTTGCATGCTCCCGACACTCTCAAGCCCCTCTTCGCCCAGTGTCCGCCTATCTTCAAGAACACGCTGGTGGGTCGGGCTGACATTGGAGAGACCATGGGCGCCTATGCGGAGCAACACGAGTGTTTGCCTAAACCTCGCCGCATGTTGATTGGAAGTATGTGGGCCGAGAAAATCTTGCTGGGCACCCGCTTACTGCAGTGGTACATGAACCACGGTTTGGAAATTACTCAAATATATCAAGTGATACAGTACGTACCTGAGGCTTGTTTTGCGGAGAATGCCGACCTCGTGACGAAGGCCCGTCGTCAAGGTGATGAATATCCGAGTCAGGCCATCATCGCTGAATCTTGGAAACTCACTGGGAATGGTTATTACGGAAAAACCGTAACGAACCAGGATAAGCACGTCAACGTGAACATTTGTACTACTACCCAAGCCCGCAAAAAAGTGAATTCTCCTCTGTTTCGGTCCGTGGAGGTGATCGATGACGACACCTATGAAGTCACTTCAGCCAAGAAGACTATCCGGTACAATTTACCCCTGCAGATTGGATGTATGGTCTATCAGGTGGCCAAGCTGAGGATGCTGGAATTCATATATGATTTTATGGGTGTGTATTTTAATCCCTCAGACTGGCAACTCATGGAAATGGACACCGATTCGGCCTACATGGCCGTTTCCCACCCGGACTGGGAGTCACTCGTCAAACCCGAGTTACGGGCACAATATGAGGCGGAACGGGACCAGTGGCTTCCCCGACGCGATCACTACACCTACGACAAGCGGACACCCGGGCTCTTCAAGCTGGAGTGGAGCGGAGATGCTATGATTGCGCTCTCCTCTAAGACCTACTACTGTTACGGAGGAGATGGAGGAGAGGAAAATAAATTTAGTTGTAAAGGAGTGAGCCGGCGCGATCCCAACATCGACAAAGCTCTCTACCTGGGCGTGTTGCAAAGCCAGGCCAGTGCGAGTGGCACTAACCGAGGATTCCGGGTCGTCGACCACCAGATGCGCACCTATATCCAGCAACGAGACGCCTTTACTTTCTTTTATCCCAAACGAGAAGTATTGGCCGACGGTGTGAGCACCACTTACTTGGACTTGTAAAAAACAATGTCGAACTATAACTGTTGATACACAAGTTATAAAACTGTAAAAGTCAGGATGGCCGAGTGGTCTAAGGCGCCGGTAGTAAGTGCTGGTCGGCATTGCCGAGCGTAGGTTCGAATCCTACTCCTGACAGAACTTTTTTTGTACCTTATACATACCACTACTATTCTATGTGTACATACCCTACTATGTGTACCCTGTATTTGTACCTATTCAGTAACCCATTCTTGTTGACTTCAATAAAAAGAGAAAGTCAAATCATTTGTTTGTGTTTTTTCATCAATTTATTCAACAGAACGTCAGAACAACAACGTCATAACAATAGTACATGATAATAATAAACAAGGGGTCTGCGCGCGCAGTACATTTTTTAAGTTAACCAGAGAAATGGAGCATGCACATTAAAACGAGAGGCCGTCCAGTCATAGACGAGGACATCACGGTCTTCGGCTTGACAATAATCATCAAACATATGTACAATGGTGGACATAGAATGTCCTCTACTCCGGTGAGTGAGATAAAACACACAGTACTGTCCGCACACACTACTCAAGGGGCCTTGTAATCTTTGCGTATTCCAACGCCACTCTGTCGTAGAGACGTCCATGAATTTCTCCAAATCGGCATGTAAGGGTGCAAGTCCGTAGGAATCAAAGTATTCGCCTTGGCCTAGGGTGTCCACGTACACAGCTATCCAATGTTCACCGGGTCGACTCCTCGTGTCTGTATTCAGGATGTAGGCTGCGGGAGTGGTGGAGTGGGTGGGAAACACATTGCGTGGAAACACACCTCGAAAGGGGATCTTCGCATCTCGCTGGAGTATGCTCATCAGCTGCTCTGTATCCATGATGACTCTCTAGCTGGCGTAGTCACAGCACGTTTCTTTGCTGATCTACGCTGATGACGTTATCAAACACGGCGTAGCAAATCACGTTAATGGTGTTGGCTAGAGGGGAGGCGAAACGCAGTTCCAACCGTAGGTTTCCTTTCTTGAGCAAAGCCAGTTGATGATCGTGTTCCAAGGTGGGGGTGAGGTCAAAGGCGAACAATGTGTACCCATGGCTAAAGTCTTCTCGACTGATGGTATTGCCTTCGTCCTGGTTGTTTTGTCCTGTGGCTGTAAACAGGTTCAGGTAGGTCCGCACATAGTCTCCGCTAGTAAAGTTCGGTTGTAATGGGCGGGCTGGAATTTGATGACCGGCCACGTGCAGTGCCACAAAGTTAATGTTGAAATGTTGAAATTTGAACGGATTCTCTCCCCAATTTCCATTGAATGCGGTGTTGGTCACACACGCCAGGGTAAGACGTTTAGGCAGATCCCCTAGAAATAAATTTTCACGATTGGCCATCATCGACCCTGTTGGCACAGAGAACACCTTGGTCTGTACGCGTCGGATGGGGTACAGGGCTGGTTTTTTCGATAAGGCTTCCATGTGACTCAGCAACACACCCTGTTGCAAATCTACCGTACGGACAAACAGGGCGGCATCTTCAATGACGATCTTGTAATGGATATCTCCCTCTCCACCGGCCATTAAGGCGAACGTGGGTAAGGACCGGATCAACTTGATCTTGACGGATACACCATTCATCATGTAGCGGTCTTGCAGGAACAGATCGGCGTGCAGTCGTCCCATCATAGCGACGGACTTGCTTTCGGCTGTCATTCTTTTGCGTGTGATGTACCCAGGATTGCCACCGAGTATGGTGTCCATGTATCCAGGTTTATCCCGGAAGTACAGCTCAGCTTGTAAGTGTGATTCTTTGGCATCAGTGCCGTACGACAACAGCGTTTCCATGTAGGCTCGGTACGGGTACGTATTGGTGGACGTACTGATGAGTCTATCGTTCAGACTTATATCCACCTGTTGGAACAAGGAGTGCAGCCAAAGATTCACCGGGCCTACCTTCGCATCGGCCTCTATGTCCGACCCGTCCATGTCCGTTATTTTGGCTTTCACGTACAAGTAGGTGTGGGCTAAATCCAGGTAGGCCGTATCTTTGTTTTCAATGGTAAATTCTACGGGACCTACCCCCGTCAGGCTAGCCAGGGGTCGATGTTCTACCCAACGTCCTTCGGCTACACTGGTTTGGGTGGCTGGAATAGTCCACAAATCCAATTCACTGTTGGTAGACGGACACGTATCGGAGTGAATGTAGGCCATTATGCGAAGATGTCTCTCCTACTACTTCTCTTCTTTTTCGTCTTCTGGGGCTTCGTCGTCCTCCTCCTCTGGGGTGTGCGTCGTCGGTGTGTTGGACGTTGAATGAATCTGGGGTAGGTCCGTCCTTGGCTTTTAAGGGCTTTGGCGATCAAGACGCCCCCGGCTTCTTTAGCCCGTCGTTTCAAGGCTTTTCGGGGTGCTGTGCCTCGTATCACATCATCCGCCACGTGCAATCCACTGCGTACCGCTTGTTTTCCCACCGCTTTCACACCCCGTGTCACCATGGGTAAAAACGTTTTCACAATGCTGCCCAGTATGTTTCCCAATCCGTGACCGCGTTGAGTGCGTGCCCCACTAAACATGGGCATGCTCCCTCCCGTTTGTTTCTTGTAGTAGTCGGCATAGCTGGGCGTATGGCACTGGTAAGGCACGTACATTATACGAAGTGAGGAGAGCGAGCTTGTCGGAAAGCGAGTGTCAGCACCACTTTTCCTCGTTCGAATGGGATCGGACGTCCCGTGTCATCTCTTATATCCACCGTGATCGTGTTGATATCGGTATGTCGTACGGGCAGGAACATGATATGGTTGAAACTCTCCGTGGCTTGATCGCCATACGTGTTGCTAATGGGCACCACCCGTAACAGAGGTGTGTTCACATCACCCACAATATGGCTGTCCACGGCATCCGAGTAGACGTACAGTCCGTACATACCTACTTTCATATCCATCAAATGAGTACCGTGGACAATGGTGGCCCCCCTCAAGACGCTGTGAGGCATCCTTAACATTTGCTGTAGTGTAGGACTGAGTTTCATTTTCACCTTATCGGTCAGCATGATAGAGCTCTTGTCGTTGTGTGCGTTGACATCGAACAACACGTTTCTCCTGAAGCGCAAGGATATCAGTTTTGCTCCTTCTTCTACGCTCTCCCTTAGAATGTTGTATTCCATCAGACCCTGTATGAACTTCTTGGGCGTATCGTATTGGCCTTGGGGCAGAGTCAGTCTGTAGATTTTATCTTCGTAGGTCACTTCGTACCATATTTTTTGGTCTTGTACGTTGTACCATGTGTAAGGGTATTGAATATCGACCAGTCCACATTCCCATCGTCCCGGTAAATGTAACGGTTGGGGTAATTGAGTGACATACTTGGTCAAGGTGTTGTCAGGAAACACATCGAGTGAGCTGTTACTGGGCAACGTCAGGTAAAACATGACGACGACTGAGTTGTTCTGGCTTCTGCACCGGGTTTTTATAGATGAGGTTCCCCTTAGTACGGGTCCCAGGCCTTGGGCGCCTGACCTCGGCGTCGTGATCGTCGCGGTGACTTAGCTCTGAGGGGGGGTTTGCAGATGTGGTAAAAGAGGTGACGAAGTAGGTGGTCGCCGTGCGGGTGTTTTGGGTGGCGTGTACGGTTGCCATTCACCCCCTTCCCAGATAGGGAGAGGAAGTCGAGAGGGTGCTTGCATCCACTTCCAGCGTTCACGATTTCCTACCAATTCTTGAGGAGTGTGTGTGTCTTTTAATCCCTGAGCAAAGGCTTCCCAGCCCGGAGGTGGATTAGAGTGTTTGCGAGAACGGACCATATCGTTGATCAAATCGGTCATATGAGACCCCGGTACCACCTCGTTGCGAATCAGTAGTTTTCCTTCCGCATTCCAACCCATATCAGCATTCTGTTTCACCCGGTCCAACAATAAACGGGCCTTGGTCTTTAAGGCTTTAGGCACACTGGCCAACACTTCCTGTTCCAGCTCAGGTGAAGCCGACGGTGTCGGTGGTGGTGGTGGAAGTGTTGTGGGCGTTGTGGTGGTGGTAGTAGGTGATGTACTAGTACTCCCGCCTCTATATTGATCCATAAACGTCTGGTACTGGTTCAGCGTATGATGGTAGAGTTGAATTTTCTCGTGATCGGGCAGTCGCCGTTGCAGTATACTATTCATCTCTTCATCCAGAGACTGGAGTTGTTGCACTGTGGCCGGGACGGGATAGGGAGATTGCAAACTCTGTAACAGTCGAGGTTCGACCAGCATCATTTTTTTCGTATGGTCCATGGTGTTAGCGTCCCAAGATGGAGCCGAGTAACGGTCCCAGTACAGTAGCGGCTAAGGGGGCCAGGAGTGCGCCGAGAAATCCACCTCGCTGTAACACCTGTTTCTTTTTCTTGACACTACCCGTCTTCTGCACCAACGTTCGGAGACCCGCCTTGTGCCGTTGCAATTTCCCTTTCTGAAGAGGACTGAGTGGAACATTGCCTTTTAACACATTATGGGCCACTTCACACAAACACCGTACCAAGTCGGCATCCGCGCCGCGCACCAGGGCCCGGCCCACCTCCGGGGGCGCGCTGCGTAATACGCGCAATGCCGCCGCGTGTTTGCGTAGCCGTGCAGACATGATGAGGAATGACGGCTAGAGTGCCTTGTCTTCTTCTTTTATCTTCTTCTTTACTCATTTGGGTGTGTACACCGTCTGTATCTCGCCGGGAAAAATCAGGGTACGCAATCGCAGGGTGGAGGGCGTGTCTTGTTTCAAGTCGATGAGTAGATACCCGTGAGCAGGTTGAGTCGCATCTTCAAAGGCTTCTCGTACAAAGGCCGTGTTTTTAGGGTACATCTGTTGAGCCAGGTGGGTAATTTGGGAAGCGTCTCTGGGGTTTTTGAATAACACCACATACTGAGCATTCAAACTAATGTTTCGGTGTTCTTTGTTCTTACTGAAGAGATTCTGTACGATGTAGATGATGCTCAATCGACGATGATGGCTGCCTTTGGTAAAGAGACGGGTGATTCGACTATCCGTTTCCGTCATGAGATCGTCCACCACCACTAAGGTGTCTTGGGGTGTATCTTCAGGCGGTAAGCCTTCCACTAAGGTAAGTGCCGGGACACGGGCCAGTGCCTCGTACGCGGGCTGCCAAGCGCCATAACACCACAGGATACGCGCTAGAGGGGGTGAAATCAGGGCTGACCCGTGTTGGATGAGACGTTGAACAAAGTGCGTTTTTCCCGACCCTGTCGGTCCAGCGATGAGGCACGTGAATGGATGCTGCCATCGCGGGTCCATAATTTTCTTTATTGGGTGATTTGCGCTCGACGCTTAGAAGCCCACCCCAGTTGTCGTGGATACCGCCGGAAATCGTACTCGAAGGGGTACCGTTGTCGGGATAAACGTTGTGATTCACGGGGATCCACTGCAAATATGTTTAGCGGTGTCGTCGTGGTAGTACTAGAGGGTGATGAGGTGGAAGGATCGTCCTCGCTTCTCAGGGATGCCGGAAGATCACGTGGAGTGGTGGTGGTGGTCGTGGTGGGTGGCTGGATGTAGCGGGTAAAGGGTAACGTGGTGAGGGCTGGAGTAGACGACGTCTGGGCTGGAAACGTAGGTGTCTGGGTTGATACGTGGCGGGCTCTTGACGTCTTGGCTGGTGTAGGCAGTGTGGTCGTGGTGGTGGTGGTGGATGATGATGGAGAACGCAGGGTGTTGAAACAGGATATCACGTACGTCAAATCGTAGAACACACCTGTAAATAGCGTACCCAGAACCACTACTAGACACAACACAGTACCGACTTGTGCTTTTGGAGATCGTAACAATAAGGGTAGACGTGTACTATCCATGGTACATTCCTACACTGAAGACGGGTGGTGATAGGCGTTAGCATTTATAGACGTTTCATGTCACGGCCGGACACCCAGGAATTAAAGGAACGAGGCCATCCTTGCCATTTGACGAAATGATAGGGAATCCCCCGTCGACGTTCCGTTTTCAAAATCTTTTCCACCGTGTAGTAGTCTTTCGATGTTTTCACTATGGGTTGTAATTCTGCCTCGTAAAACGTGCCTTGCAGTCTCTCGCCTTGTAGATCTTCCAGTTGATAGACGTGGGGCTGTCGAGGTTTATGGCGAACGATGACAAAGTGTTCGTCACTCCAATTGGGCAAGTAACTTTTCTCAAATTGGCCTTTCACTTTACTGATCCGCACTACATCTCCACGTTTGTACCGGGGTGCCGCCGTCAGTGGTGGACTGTCTGAGTACAGCGTAGCACGCACTTGATGTTCGTTGCGTTCTGTCACATCACGGGGCGCTCGCTGGATACTGCGATGATAGGCGCGATTGTAGCCTTGGACCAGTTGAGGGAGTACATCGATGTAGCGTCGAGTGTTTTGGGCAGTAAAATACTTGTACATGCGTCCTTTGAAGGTACGATTAAAGCGTTCCACTACCGACGCTTTCGTCTCGTTGTACGTATGAAAAAAAAATACCTTCTTTTTCTTAAGAAAGGCTTGAAAGGGTCGGTTGAGAAATTCTGTGCCTTCATCGGTTTGTAAATAAAGAGGTTTGCGCCCTGTCTTGAAAATCTGCTGAAACGCTGCTATGAGATTCTCTCCTGTTTTGGTACGAATGGATAGTACCCAGGCATACTTGGATAGAATATCAATACAGGTCAATATATACCGATGTCCATCATTGTCAGGTGCAAATCGACTCATGTCCACTAAATCCGCCTGCCATTGCGCGTCTATACCGCCGACGATCACCCGGTTACGACGAAAATGGCGTCGGGCAGCTCGATGTAAGCTATAGGTGTCTTGAGGTTTTAACCAGTCTCGAACTTCAGTTCGACTAATGCCTTGAGAATGGGCCGCTCGAGCTAGCGCTGCCACAGCGCTATAGGCAGCTGGACTCGTCGGATTGTAATACAATTCGGTTAAGACCTGGTTAATCACTGTAGACTTCTCCTTTTTTCCCGACCGCCGCCGCATCACGGTCTTCTTATTTCCCTTCATCGTCCCCGTCATGTGTGTTGTTCTCTTCATCGGGTGATACTGACACTCTAGCCTCTGGGCATTCTCTAGATATAGGATTTTCCTCGGCGGCTGTAGTAGTATCTGGTAGTTTTTCATGCGGTTCAGCTAGCGCGTCTTCCATAGCACGAACCCATGCTAATTGGGCAGGTGAACGGTCGTCGGATGTAAATAACTGGTCTACAATAGGCACTATTTTCTCCAAGGCTGACCACAGAGTGGGAGTTAGCAGCATACTTCGTGCATGGTCTTGGTACCGACCCACCCATGGGAACAGGCTAGTACGGTATACATAAATGGCATTGTCCATGTGGATGAGATGTCCGTCCAATTCACCGCTCAACACCCGTTTAAATTTATTCCATCCATCACGCTGTAGTGTCACCGTATTCGATAGAGTATCAGGGGACGCCCTCCAATCACCCCCACTGTCTTCCACCAGGGTGACATAATCTTCATAAACGTATAATCCCACCTGGTAGGGTGTAAGGGGGAGGATGGCTCGTAGTGACATGCTTGCTCTAAATGTCGAACGGAGAATGATACACACTCTGTCTCATCCCCGGTATTTATAGGGTCAGGACCTATTCTGTGAGAGGCGGCTCGTGTGGAGCGAGAACTTTATCCACCACGGGAACTACTTGTTGCAAAGCCGTCCATAAATCGGGATCCAGCGTAAATCCCCCTCGATTGAGACAGATAAGTCGGGCAAAAAAGGTCCCCGAAAAATATACACATCGCCACACAGGTGTATACTATTTCCATCCAGATGACCGAATAACACACGTTTCAAGGTATTCCAGCCTTCCGAGGTTAAAGACACACGCGCCGGTTCTGGCGAGCACCAACAGCGGGAATCATCATCAATAAGCTCGACGCGTCCGGGATATATTAATAAGGTACAATCCGGGGTCAGCGTACGGGTAACGATCGAATTCGATTCAGGGTACAGCACGTCGTGAACCTCGGTAATAATAGCTTTCAGCGCCTGCCATAATCCTGGCCAAAGTACAATAGCGCTACCGCCACACTGTTCTAACCGTGGAAAAAACGAATCCTGTCTGCCACTCCGCAGGTAAACACCAACGCCGACATACATAAAATCCACTTCGGGTTCTTTGCCCTGTAACATGCGCGTCAATAGCGTCCACCCGGCAAGGGTTAAACATAAATTCACTTCTTCAGGGTGTTCCTCGATAAGATGCAATTCATCTTCATACACGATAAGAAGCACCTTAGACGTCACTTGAAAGAACGCGAGTGCCTTCCCTGGTGCTGCCATAATGATGAATGACAAAAATACTAGCCAGACAAAAATTTATATAGACCGATTCTTGCTAAATTTTCATTGTAAAAATTGTAAATAAAAAAATTCATACCCTGAGAAAATAATTAAATTAACAATGCAATTATTTTTGTAGACGCTCCCCGAGTGCATAAATTAATATTCTTGACTAATAACAGGATAAAAATAAAATTATAGCATTGCTAGACTAGAATATCAAGTCCTGATAATTACCTGAACAATCCATAGGGCTGTGAGATAGCCAAACCCGATGTATTGGTTATTCACAGAATACCCGGCCGGATTCCTTCAAGCGGAATCCATTATTGAGCATCATCATGCATTTCTGTGTATTGATTTATTAACAGATTACCCGGCTGGCCCTTTTCAAGCCGACATCACTTCAATTATAGTCGAATAATAAAATGGGACGCAACTCTGTTTTGACATCAATATTCAAGCGGCAACTGCGTAGCTTGTGTTTTCTCACCGTAAACGAAGGCTATGTTTTCTTCATTTTCTACAGTTCTCTTGGGAGAAACGAGCTGGAATTTTCAGGGCACTCGTATAGAGTGATAAGTGATAGACTTCCTATATTTTTAATCCAGAAAATTAATTTATTTTTAATGTACCGGTTTTTCCGTACTTTCGTACTTGAACATTACGCCTCGAAAACTCGCTAAAAATTATAAAATCATGGCGTAGTCAAGGGCTAGACGGCTGAAATTTTTAATACTAGTCCCTGATTTATCTGAGATCAATTGGAACTAAAAAATTCTACGGGGGCTGACCATGATTGTAAAATGACAGCCGTTTATAATTCAGAAAGAAACACACACCCATTCTCCGGACAAAATATACAGGGTAGACGGCGTCGCACACGTCCGCGCTTTGTCTATATATAGTGTGGCCAGATTCATCGGGCCCATTGCGAAAATTTTTTCACTCCCACCAAGATGAAACCCACAGCAGCAAAAATGAGTACCACCACCCAGCTTTCGAGGAAGAAAGAGTATGAAACAATATGTCCGAAGATTTTGGCGGAACGAATTCCGAGGATGGGCAGCCACACTCACCAATGCAGAAGAGGAAGGGGACACGACATCGAATAATGTGAGGGCGCTGTTGATCGCCGCACATTCGACCATCGGCGAGGAGGGCTGGTTCGATCAATTACATCAAGTAATGGAAGCGATGCATCCCAGCCCTCCTCCCGCGGCAACAACAGCGCCCGAACATGTCTTCGAGAATTTGGCCTGCCAAGAAATACTGTTGGATGGAACATCACCGCCACACCCAGCGTCACCGGCCAGCACAGCGCCCCGGCAGGAGGAGGAAGAAATACCACCCTTCCCGCTTGAAGACCTGCCCTCCTGCCTGGACGATGACGAGACACCGTTAATTGTGTTTGAACAACCTCCCCCCACGATAGCTGCTGCCATATTCATCAATGGACACTCCCTGACCCCCGACATCAATGAAGAAGATGGCATCAGCCCGTATCGTTACTTCCATGTGAGCGGCCGCACTACAGGGAAGTAAGCTACTCCCTCCTGAATAAAAACAGGGTTAAAAAATAATAAACGCCCTTTTAAGGGCGAACAATTCCTTCCGAGAGAGGAAGCTTCTAACTGGCACATTAATTTCAAAAGCACAGATGTCCTACATTACCCCTTTTTTTTATTATTAGCAAACTACATCAAAAAAAAACAATCCCTGTCCTATATCAAAGGTCCTTGTCAGGACTAATCTCTCTCATATATAAAACACAGGATTTTTTTTCTTTTCTCTCTCCCCCATTAATTAATTTAATTAATACACAGTCCGCGCGATAACGGACTCCAATTTTTTGAACCGGGACATGTTACTAACCCCGAATAATAATCGGGGGAAATTTATTTTGATAAAATAATAGCCCGAATAAATAATGGGAATTTATTTTGAACGAACACAGGGGATATAGGTGTGGGATCTCGTGTTTAATTTTTTTTGTGCGTGATTAGCAGTTCTCTTTCGGAAAAGATAGTGCGCCCTGAAAAGGACGTTTTTTTTTTATATGTAATAAGGCATTACATCGTTGAGGAGGTCTGTAGTCGTTCTCTTCTATCAGCGCAGACGGTACAGGTCAAAGGTAATAATTCACACGGTTGGGGTCGGTTGGCCTCTGCACAGGTAGGTATTTGCGCCCGACGATGGATGCAGACTTGACATAATGCCTGGTGACCGCAAGGAGCTATGGCAAACTTCGCAAACTGGTTACTACATTCCACGCAAGGTAAATATAAATCGCTTTGACGTTCTGTGTTACATCCCAATGTTGAAGTTGTGATCGCCCAAACATAATACACCTCGTCGTAGATTTTTTTGGGGGTTATTTTCCTCTCTCTCTTTTGCCTTGTATCTTTTCTGTCTTTCCTCTCCTGTTGTCTATTTCTATTCATCCTGACATCTTTTCTGTTTTTTCTTGCATCTACCCTCTTCTTCTTCTTTGTTAAATGTTCTCTGTTCTCTGCCTTGTCATCTGGTCTTTCTTCTTCTGTAGCCTCGGTTCCATGGCTTCCCTCTGTTTCGGCGGGTCCATCTTGTGCCGTTTCGTCTTTTTCTTTAGCTTGTTGTGATTTCAACATCCTTTCTAAGTTGCAGTCTATCTCGTCAAAACATTGGTATACGTCTGGGAAAACATCCGGTATGGCTGAAGTTGAGGCAGGCTGGTTCCCGGGTGGAGGTAGTGGAAATAATTCTTCCATTATATCATTTATCCAGGGTTGGTCATCTACCAAATTAATGATATTGCCGTAGAGTTGTACTTGATTTTCATCATTGGTGAAGAAGTCGGATGTATCAATATCCTTGATTTCAGTCAGCGGTAGTGACTCCATGACTGGGTACTCAATTGTGAATAATTAAAAAAAATACTGCGCTATTTATAGTCTAATACGCGGACCGTAGCGAGAGCACTCTAGCTGTGTGATATATATTTTTTACGACGCTGACAATCTGTGTTTCTTTTAAAATTTTAAACGACTGTCATTTTTTACAATAACTGTCAGCGCACCTATAATTTTATTGCAAGTTGCACTCAGGCAATTCAGTGTATAATAGTTAAAAAAATTTAACAGTCTAACGCTACACTATACCGTTATTTTATTAATTTTTAGTGATTTTAAACCCATAAAGTTAGTGTACGGTAGTATGAAACACCAGGTACATTGGAAATAAATTGATTTTCCTGACTAAAAAAACGTGTAGACTAGGGGTTACAGTCTTCTAATAATTCCCTAAAAATTGTAACGGGTTTTATCGAAAAATAATAGGAAATTTTAATGCTGGGACAAGGGTAACACAGCACTATACAGTGGGCCAGCATAGCTTGCACTCACTGACACCGGCGTGCGAGATGCATACAAGATGGCGGCCTGTGAATGGCCGCCATTTTGTTCCCACCTCCCAATCACTATACAGTGGGCCAGCCTATCTTGTACTGACTGACACCGGTGTGGGAGAGGAAAACAAGATGGCGGCCTGTGGATGGCCGTCATTTTGTATCCACCTGCCATCCCAGCCCACTAGACTATAAATAGCGTGTATTTTGACATTTATTCACCAATACAAATCATGAGTTTTAGAAGACGTCCCCTGTTTACTCACCATCCGACTCGAGATCCGAGAACTGCTGCTGCTGCTACAGAACAACACAGAGAGATGGTTACCAATGAAGAAGATGGAGGAATAACGATAATCACAAGTTTTCAGAGGGTTATTGAAGACGAAGCCACGTTAAGAAACAGTACAGAAGAACTAGCGGAACAACTCCGGCGAGATGTAAGAGCAGAAGAGAATAGACGGATGCGAAGGCTAAGTGAACAACAGGACCAAGAAATAAACAGAATGGAAGTCATAGAAGAAAACGACAGTGATGTCACGGATGGTGGGGAACAAGACGGGGAGCTGCCATGGCTAAATAGTAGTAGACCCCCAACAACAACAACGATGACGTCGCCTGTCGACACTCCAGGTATAATGACTTCGGCTGAACACCATGCAGGATTAAATAGACTTGCAACAACTGCCGAAACTCCAACGATTTCAGCTGCAGAAACACCACAACCATGTCGCCACGAAGCCGAGGTAAGCCGTCTCAACGAACAGATTATCGTCATGCGGGGAGCGATGGTTGGAATGGAGACGACAATGAATGGAATGGAGGCGGAAATTTCCATACACAAGAAAGAACGCCATGTGGAACAGTAAAAAACACGCTGCAGTATCTGTACCGACGAAGAGAGCTTGTACGCCGTGTTACCGTGTGGACATCTTTGCCTGTGTAAAGATTGCTGGGTAACACTGTCGTGTGAAGGTGCCATGTGTCGCTGCGTTGATGCCGGAGAGTCCCATCTAAAAATAAAGTGCCCCATATGCAGGAAGCATGTGGGAGGGGTGAAGAGAATATACCGCGCATAAGTGTCGTATCACACTATCAAAGGCTCTTTTCAGGGCCAACCCATCTTTCCGGAAGAGAAAACTTCTTTCAAAAGCACACAAAAATTAACACCAGCCCCCATCATCCTTTTTCCAAAAAAAATAAAAAATAAAAAAATCTTCATACTGTCAAGGTGAAATTTTTTTTATTTTTTTATTTTTGAGGTAGTGGGTCGAGTGAGGTATCAAATTGAAGCTGACGTGAAATGCTTCACATTGATACCTCACTCGACCCCATTGGACCACTAGGGGCTCCCCTAACTCCAAAAAGGCTATTTTGAAGATCGATATCAATCTTCATTTTTTTTTTTTTTTTCAATTTTAATTTTGGAGGTAGTGGGTCGAGTGAGGTATCAAATTGAAGCATTTCATGAATGCTTCACATTGATACCTCACTCGACCCGATTGGACCATTAGGGACGCCCCTAACCCCAAAAAGGCTATTTTGAAGATTGATATCAATCTTCAATCTTCATTTTTTTTATTTTGGAGGTAGTGGGTCGAGTGAGGTATCAAATTGAAGCTTACGTTGAATGCTTCACATTGATACCTCACTCGACCCCATTGGCCCACTAGGGGCTGCCCTAACTCCAAAATAAAAAATGAAGATTGAAGATTGATATCAATCTTCAAAATAGCCTTTTTGGGGTTAGGGGCGTCCCTAATGGTCCAATCGGGTCGAGTGAGGTATCAAATTGAAGCTTAGGTGAAGGGCTATCTAATGGACTAGGTGTGGGGTTGACATATCGTCCTTCTGCGCATGCGCAGCGGCCGAAAGGTATGAAAATAGCCTTTTTGGAGCTAGGAGAGCCCCTAGTGACCCGATGGGATGGAGTAAGGTATCAATGTGAAGCTTAGGTGAAGGGGCATCTCATGGACTGGGTGTAGGGTTGACATATCGGCCTTGTGCACAATTTAAAAAAAGAATGAACACTAACAAGCAATAGAATGAACACAAAACCAGCATTTTTTTGTAATTTTCTACTATTTTTATTAACACAGAATGAACGTATTCACAAGGGTGTTGAATTTAATACAATTATATCTGAGTATTGAATTTTTTAATACAATTAACAGTGAAAAAAACTCTGAATTTTTTTAATACAATTATACGCTCTCCAGATCAATAAATGTGTATGGTAAATGTTTTTTCAACACTTGTTCTCAATAGTTCGCCAGCAAGACTTGTTTGAATTCATCATCATCTTTCTGTCCTTGGTGCACGTAAATGTAGGTCACAATCTCTTCACGTGGGATTTTGGAAGGACAAGCCGCTACCACTGCCAGGGCAATTTGCGTCTCGGTCACAGCCTGTAGTGCTTCAGTGATGCTCTCGTATGAGGCTACAAGAGTGTCCATACGAGGTATGATGAGCTGCAGGACTGTGTCAATGTACTTTTGATAAATATAGTTAGACACCTGGTAGGCCAGAGTTTGACGAATTGTACTGGCAAGACTCTGCAACTTCCGCCAGGCCGTTAATTTCAAAGTGACACCTTGAGGACAAGCAACAAGCTCTTGCGTATCTAACCGCTTTCGCCATTTTCGAATATGCACCAGGAGCTGGTCGTTGAAATAAGCACAGCTGACATAGATGTCGTCACCCACATGAAATTTCGCTTCGCCATTTCCCTGGTCACGAATAACCGCATCGATGGCGTAATCAAGGGTCTCCAGTTTTTGCCAGGTGTCCAAGTTCATGGCAATATGCTTACCAGGTCTGTCGTTAAAGCCCGCTGCATTAAAATGCACTTCTTCGTCTTTCACACTGACAGTTAAATAGGGTGAGAGCTCCCAAATGTCGGTGTGAGCTGCCTGGTGAGCCTCTTGGATCAGATTGTTGATCTCCTGGACAGACATAGGAAGTTCTACCTTTTGTTTCACAGGCACTTGCTGGGGTACTACTACTACTGGCTCCTCAATCACTGACTCAGGTATTACTAACGGTGTTAGACGGGGCCGTCCAGCACGTTTAGCACGTTTAGCAGGTGTACTCGCTGGGCTAGTGTGCGAACGTTTGCTAGCTGTACGCTCTTCGGTAGTGTCCACCACTAAGATATCATCATCTTGTATAACGTGGTCGGCTTCAAGTAGATCTGCTAGTTCGGCATTTCCCGTGATCTTCAACGCCGCCACGAAGGCTAAACATCCATAGTAGGTAGAGTGCAGTACATCATCGATGAGGGCTGTGTTTTGTGCTGAAGGGATTTTCTCCGCCATGATTTCTTCGACATCCTGTTCCAGGAGTATGTTTTCCTCCGCCATAAGGAAATCACATAATTCATCCACATGCTCCATCTCATCAATCAGACGAACACGGTACTTTGCAAGCCTCACTAAAAATAATGATAATGATGACGCCATGACTATGGGCTGGTGAAAAACTATTACGGAGTAATAGTCTAGTGAATTGGCACTGGTAAAATCGAAAAAAGTAAATGGTTCTTCCACAGCTGATACAAAACAGGCAAACTGGCTGGATGACTGACTAGAGGTGAAGTAAGCAGGCAGGCAGGTAGGCAGGCAGACAGGTAAGTCACAGTGCTACGCAAAAGTAGTGCATTGAATACACCCTTTCCCTAAAAATCGACTCCTTTTATACGTTTTTCACTGGAATATTGGGTACAAAATGGTGGATACTCACCTCCCACCACCCTTAAAACGAAAGCCGCCATCTTGTACCCACCTCCCACCACGTCAATTGATGAATGTGGGAGGTGGGTACAAAATGGCGGCTTGGTTTGAATATGTGGTGGGACGTGTTTAGCCGCCATTTTGTACCCACCTCCACCACACATCAACTCACGCATGTGGTGGAGGTGGGTACAAAATGGCGGCTGGGTTTGAATATGGTGGGACGTGGCCGCCATTTGTACCCACCTCCACCACACATCAACTCACGCATGTGGTGGAGGTGGGTACAAAATGGCGGCTGGGTTTGAATATGTGGTGGGACGTGTTTAGCCGCCATTTTGTACCCACCTCCACCACACATCAACTCACGCATGTGGTGGAGGTGGGTACAAAATGGCGGCTGGGTTTGAATATGTGGTGGGACGTGTTTAGCCGCCATTTTGTACCCACCTCCACCACACATCAACTCACGCATGCGCACATACACACTTATGACGTCAAACCAAGTTCTGCGCATGCGCAGTCAAGAGCCATGGACTCGAAAGACTCTTTGTATACTACTGTCGTATGAACCAATGTACTTCAAGATTCTCATGGTGCTCAAATGAACAGACACAATCAAAGAGTGACTGAGATGCATCTTTCTCTTGATGACGACTTTACAACGAATATATTGGATTAAGAATACTAATGAGCGATACGGATTTGATAATTTGGAACATCATGATGTCTTGCCGGCATCATTGAAAAATGTTGACCGCTCAGTCGGTCTGAAGGAAAGCCTATGGCGGTCATATCCAGTGACCTCCAAGTTACAAATAGCGAATCAATCAAGGCAAAGTTCACAATGGGCCGATTGACTCACGATCGAAGTCGAAACCATCCGACCGTCAACGAATGTTCGGGAAATTTGAATGTAGCCACATACCATTATAGGCAATGTACTAATGCTCAAGTGGGTTCTTATCAGTGAGATTTCGATGCAAATAAAAGCGACCGTGTTAATTATTTGAAGCGACTAATGAACTAACTGTTGTAATCAGTTTATGCATCCTATTAAATACAACAACAATACAGTTAGTTAACCACGAGTCTATTCATTATATCCCAGAAACTAAAGTATTTATGACAGGTAAAGGGAAACAACTCATATGGATTCGTTTCGCAGTTGATTGTGAAAAAAATAGTTGACCAGTTTCTCTGGTTTTCACACAAATATATCAATCAGAGGATGTCATATAGGTCGGGTAGTTTAGCACTGTTACAGAGAGACTAATTTGTGCACGTTAACACCGTTATTTGATGGAAACACTTGATGGCAACTGGAATGCTAGTAGAAAATTGGAGAATTCCCGAGTCGGTACCTCCTGCATTGACGACAATGATTTGATTGGTCATTTGCCTGAGGTCACTGGATATGACATCCATAGGCTTTCCTTCAGACATACTGGGCGAAGCGGCATGAATGGGTCATATTTTAATCGGACTGAGAGCATCCATACCCTTTTCGCCAGTGTTCTCTCATATGTGAAGACAGCTCACATTTTGTCTACATCAATAACCACAAGCTGAGTATGTATACAGCTTTTATCCAATGTGTGGTGCCCTGAAACTCTCAAAGTAAATGTTATCGGCACATCTATAATAAAACTTGGATCATTCACACGGCTCTGCTTCACGTGTGTCCGACAAAGTCATTGTTTTTGGTACGTCTATAATCACACATGGTTCATTCACACGGCTCTGCTTCACGTGTGTCCGACAAAGTCATTGTTTTTGGTACATCTATAATCACACATGGTTCATTCACACGGCTTTCCTTCTCGTGTGTCCGACAAAGTCATTGTTGTTGGTACATCTATAATCACACATGGTTCATTCACACGGCGTTTCTCAAGCTTTTCTTCTCATATGTGAAGATCACTTTTGTGACTATATGTATACTCGCAAAATGAGTTTGTATACGACATTTGTCCAGCTTATGTTCTCTTATTTTAATAAGGTTACTGTTCTGATTACATTTACAATCGCCAATTCAGGCTCCATTCCTCTTATCCCCGGTTAGCTAAGATTCATAGCGTCTCCCTTCCCTCAACGCTATGCCGACGACAATACATTTCCCTGGTGGTAACTCGATCATCTCCATGGCGCACTTGTTATTACCTTTGCGCCCTATTGGACCTTCATTAACTTGAGAAAATGGGCCGCCATGAATAAAAATACAGAAATGGCAGACTAAATGGCCATTCGTCTGTCAAAATTTAATTACAGACGTTAAAATTATCCCTATGGAGCCTCAAAATCATGGAGATGTTCGAGTTACCACCAGGGAAATGTACTTGTCGTCGGCATAGCGATGAGGGAAGGGAGACGCTATCAATCTTAGCTAATCCCCAGTGTGTGATGATCTTTCATCAAGTTTCTGCTCCCATGGATCGTTCATAAATACGCCTTTTCTCCAATGTGTGTTATTATGTGTGCATAGGTCGGCTCCTTTTAGTACCTCTATGATCACACGTTAAGCATCTATACAGCTTTGCCCCAGTATGTGTTTTCATGAGTTTATCAAGGTTACTATTTCTGTTACATCTATAATCTTACAACGAGCATCAATACCGCTTTTCTCCATTGTGTTTTCTCCGGTGTCTAGCAAGGTTACTATTGTCGGAACATCTATAATCACACATGGAGCATTTGTACGGCTTTTCTCCAGTGTGTGTTCTTGTGTGTTTAACAAGGTCACTGTTATTGGTACATCTATAATCACACACAGAACATCCATAAGGCTGTTCTCCAGTGTGTGTTCTCGTGTGTGTAACAAGTTCAGTGTTTCTGTTACATCTATAATCGCATACTGAACATCCATATCGCTTTTCTCCATTGTGTGTTCTCCGGTGTCTAGCAAGAGTACTATTGTCGGAATATCTATAATCACACATGGAGCATTTGTACGGCTTTTCTCCTGTGTGTGTTCTCGTGTGTTTAACAAGGTCACTGTTATTGGTACATCTATAATCACACACAGAACATCCATAAGGCTTTTCTCCAGTGTGTGTTCTCATATGTTCGACAAGGTGACTGCTGTTGATACATCTATAATCACACACTGGACATCCATAAGGCTTTTCTCCGGTGTGTGTTCTCATATGTTCGACAAGGTAACTGCTTCTGGTACATCTATAATCACACACAGAACATCCATACGGCTTTTCTCCAGTGTGTGTTCTCGTGTGGTTAACAAGGTCGCTGTTTCTGTTACATCTATAATCACACATTGAACATATATATGCCTTTTCATCATTGTTTGTTCTCATATGTGTAGCCCTCTCAGTTGTTGTGCGTCCATCTGTCTGTTCATTCTCCTCCATCACCACATTTCCCATTGGGATTGTTTGTCGCTGATACAGAGTCACGGGGAAAGGGTGATTGTTTATATCGTGCCGTGTTGACCGGTAATGTGTCTTGGTAAAACTAAGACTTTCCTGAAAGATAATAAACCCCAATTTAAATGACTAACAACTGAGAATATAGCCTATTCATAGATTCAGTGATATCCGAATATTTTTACCGTATTCTTAGCATCATAGATATCACATGTTAACTACCATAAACAATTAAGATCCTCCTTTCATGTAAGGGTCACGAGACAAAGGAGAACAACAGTCTGTCTGGGTATAGCAATGAATATCTGGGAGGTCTTTGGGTGATTCAGAGGCGCCATCAATGGAACCTAATGCATGGGAGATCGACTGAATGGTTAAAAACCTGTCACACCATGTCCCACTTATGATGTTGAGATAACCAGTAATATTACAATTATCAAGGTAAATGTAATAAAGGAACATCAATATACCGCCTGTTATTATTTTCATTGCTATCAATTAGTAAATAAGAAATCTTTGGCATGACGATATTGATTTAATTGATATGCCAAACAGTATAGTTCTATCATGCTCAGAAATGAATTTCAACTGAACGCAATAGTTGAACTCCGTATTATCACAAAACGTACTCGATAATCCTTGCCCCTTCCTCTGTCACGCAATTTGAAATTTATGGACTGCCGTGTACTCAACGTCTTCGATGTGCCGATGACCTGGGTTGATATTTCCCCTAATTTCATTGATGCGCAAGGAACAGAATCGTCCAACTGAATGCTCGGTAGCTCGTTCAGAGTGACTACCGGTAGAGCAAGAGTGTCCCTATATTCAACCAGTTCTTGCTTAACCCCTGATAGCACGATTTGGGTCAATACAGAATCAGGCGTTGTATATTCTAGCCGATGTAGTTGTGATCCTGACGCCTTCTCCAGATTCGGAGATCTGTGATTTACAGTCGTCAATGTCGCCTTGCCTGGAATCACAGGCGGTGATTCGTGTTCAACAGTGGACAATGTTGCCTTGTCCGGACTCTCCGTCGAAGATTCGTGTCTTACAGTGGTCAATGTTGCCATGTCCGGACTCTCCATCAGAGATTCGTGTTTTACAGTGGACAATGTCGCCGTGTCCGGACTCTCCGTCAAAAATTTGTGTTTTACAGTGGTCAGTGTTGCTGTTTCCGGACTCTCCGTCAGAGATTCGTGTTCAACAGCGGACAATGTTGCCGTGTCCGGACTCTCCGTCAGAGATTCGTGTTTTACAGTGGTCAATGTTGTATTTTCCAGATTCACAGTTGATGTTTCGTGTTTCACAGTGGATAATATATGGAGACTCCACTCTGGCTCTGTTTCCATCGTCTTATGAATTGGTGTTTCTGACAATTCGGACAAATCCGTGTTGTACATGACCGAATAGTTAAATATGTGTTTCAGCGTCTATTTCAGCTCAAGTGTCTATTCCACCTCAAAAATAACACCGAGATAATCTGAGATATCCTGAAATGAAAGAAGACAGAGATTGATCAGTATTCCGTGGTCACATGTTCAGTAACAGGTCAAGTCTCACATTTTTTGGTCAACCGGAGTCAATTATCATGGACCTTTCCTGAAATACCACATTAGTCACTGGAGTAAGATTCACGCGTTTAAAACATTGTACGTCATGTTCATTGAAATACGATACGATTAGTTTTACATATTGGTGCACCAGAACAAACCGAATGATATACAACTGAAGTTCAGATCGCTGCGAGTTGTAGTTCGAGCTTTCTACAACCCTACAGCTACACGGCTGATAATTTATGACAGATTGTGTGGCTGAGGGCAGAAAGCGCCAATTTTGCTCGATGACGGGATGGCCCAATCTCATCTTAGTCAAAATTATACAAAAACTTGCCCACAGTTCCTATTTAATATCCTGCCGAGCCAGTACAGCGCCCAGTCATTTTACCCGAAGCCAAAACGGAAATCGTTCGGCTGGCATGCGCTTTTCGGGGTTTCCTCTATCCCCCGCCAATCTGTTAGAAATTATCAAATGTGGGGCTGAACAGTTAGACAAATCTCGGTCTAAGTGATTTGTTGACTTCGAGATATTCAAATTTCCAAGTAAATTAATAGTAGCATACCGACAACAACAAATGTGACAGGCACTTGTTCAGAACCTTGCAAGCCGGCATCTTCACGGCTCTGATACAACTGATATTGTGGAAAATCGGATTGCAAACCAGGTAAACGACTTATAATCCCGTGTGGCACACAATTTTACAGCAATGAAGGGAAAAATGACGCGCGCGTTAAACACAACCTGGTCATGAAATATGGGACCTGTTACGGTACTTCGAGTGAACACGGACTCGATTGATGTACAAGACAAGCGTATCAATAACATTATTTTCTTTCCATCGACATTCCTTCCTTTTATCCAGACACTGAAGGGTCGTAATTCAGAGGTACGCGAGGAATATTTCTAACATTTTCTCCGTAACGGTGTTGATAATATCCTAAGTGATGTGTATGCAGTAAATACCGGTACTGATCATTTATCATTCAGTGATACATTACCGCGAGGAATAGTTTACAGCAGCTCGTCTTTCCTTGTTGACCATATAATATATGGTTTGGAATCATTTACAGGAAGAAATACCTTACACGATACGTCAAAGTTGAAACCAGTAGCGGATCATTCTATTTTCCATAGGTGATTATAAACCGTACCGGGTCATTGAATTTCCCCCAAAGAGTTCATAATACCGATTTACACCATCCACCATTTGCAAACATTTTTTCCGTTCTCTTCTGTTTTTTGTGTGTATAACAAGACCACAGTTATCCGCAGATCCCTAGCAACACATTGAACATATACAGGCCCACGGTGTTTCTCCAGTTTGCTCTGAAAAATGGAGCTAGGCCATCCTCTATAGTTCAAACACAATGGAGTGGTTCTGTCCCATTTCGTAGCAGGATTGTTTTATATTTCTTTATTTTTCTGTCTGTCCTGTGACTCCCCGTACCTTGAACAAGCTAAGACACAGTTGCATGTACATGTATCAGTAGATCTATAATCAAACAGCAATTCTATAACACTTACAGCTATTACACACTGATAACCGTGCAATTATTACACGATTTAGCACGGTTAAGAACTTTGTGACTTATAACAAGACCACAGCTATCCGCAGATCCCTAGCAACTTTGAACATATAGAGGCCCACGGTGTTTCTCCAGCTTGTTCTGAAAAATGGAGCTAGGCCATCTTCTTTAGTTCAAACACAATGGAGTGGTTCTGTCTCATTTCGTAGCAGGATTGTTTTATATTTCTTTTTTTTTCACAAGCTAAGACACAGGTGTATGTACATGTATCAGTAGATCCATAATCAAACAGAAATTTTATAACACTTACAGCTATTACGCGCTGATAATCGTGCAATTATTACACGATTTAGAACGGTTAAGAACTTTGTGACTTACAGACTAGTCATTTGTGTTAAATGCCGTTATTTTCATCTGACGACGATACAGCTCACCAATCCCCAGTGTACGAGTTGTCACAGCGAAACAGCTCACCAATTACCAGTATACGAGTTGTCAGAGCATTTCCATCATAGCTCTCTAGATTTGTATCTAATACCGCTTATGCCGGTGCTAGGGGCCGTGTGGTCATATCATCCAAGTTGCCACATGAACAGGTACAATAAAAGCGTACCTGAGATACAGCACATATCACGAATCGCTAGATTCTTGGTATGTGCTTTAGAATAGGTTAACCAGAAGACTATTCTGTGAAGTCATGTGACGCAGTCAGTATGTCGGCACCTCTTCCCACTACCCTTATATGTGTTGTAATTATGAAATCTACACCCGTGATCTTGATACGCACATGCAGGTGTTCACTCGGGAGAATCCATTTCGCAGGGCGGGTGATAAATTGCAGGACAAAGTCTCGTCTGCCTGTACAATCGAATAAATAAATAAAATAGATACAT
>JAVTVY010007794.1:0-45568 GCA_036873755.1 Hanleya hanleyi
CCTAACCAAAACTACAAAAAAAATTGAAATTTCGAATTTTGAAAATTAGGCTCTACAGACACTGATCAAAATTGATCCTCTTAGAGTCTAATCTGTTTGGTACTTTAATCTACCTCTTGTGCCAGACAAACATGGTACAAACCATATGCTGCCCTAAGCTGGAGCTACATGTAATAACCTATTTTAAATCTAGTAATTATAGTATAAACTACAAGCATCTAGTCCGTCATTCAAGATTCAGCAGATGAATTTCCGTGAGACACTATATACAATCAGAAAATACTGCAATCCGACCATTGAGAATCTAAACAAAAAAGTCTTCATGTAAATCCTCAATCAAAAAATTTGATCACCTCTTGGTTTTGTTAGCAAAATCCAGACATTCTAATAAATCTAATCACTCGCTAGAATCAATAATAAAAGAAAACAGAAATAATCAAACATCTGCCTGATTTTGGACCATTTCGCCAACTTTCCTCTCCTGAATTTGGAGACTACGGTAATTCCTCTAAATAAATCGATCACCGGAAGTGATATTTGAAGTGATAAAAGAATGGGGTGATCCATTTATTGCAAATCAGGTAAATCCGAAATAAAAAAATAAAAAATAAAAAAAAACGAAAAATAAACGATGCCCAACCATCAAGGGTCCAGTTTCTAACACTGCAGGTCGAATTCTATCCATGTAGCCGATTTTATTGATAAAAACATTCTTTAGACCCAGTCTGTGATGTTTGTGAAATAAAGTAAACAATATGGGTACAAATTTCCCAACCAGTTTTCAATTTTTGAGATATTCATACCATCATTACAGTACTCGCGACGACTATGAATCCCCGGTCAACACGTGCACATGCATGTGATAACAATTTTATTACAAACAGGATCTACTAAAAATCAGGGGTGATTGGATTATTGCAACTTCCGATTGTATTCTTCTCCAAGAACCGTGGGTGATCGATTCCCGATGGAGTAATTGATTTATTAAAGGAATTACCGTGTAGAAAAACATGAACCATGCAATTGCAAAGCACTGGGTACCCCTCAGCCTTAAAATTTATTTAAGTTGGGCCCTGGTTGATGAACAAGCAGTTCACGGTACAGTCCTCGCCATGAAAGGCGAGCGATCGCTCCCCTTCTCCTCCACACATGCCCAGAGGTCGCAAGACGAGCGATTCGTCGCTCCGCCAAATCCGAGAGAAAAATATTTATTTCTTCAGTCTATATCGGCAGTATTTTCGTCACCTTTCATTCACTGGTTTTCGTGGTTGCGGTTTCGATTTGCAAAGGAAGCGGAAGTAAGACAACTGTCATGCGCAGTAGAATAATTAACGCGACGTCACAGGCTCGTAACCTGGTAACAGTCGTCAGTTGGCAAGACTGGTGATCTCCAATTTATTTCTTGATCTATCCCACGGTTCACCGCGCGACATACACAACCGTATGCCCAGCGATGCACTGTGGGATAGATGAGGATTAATTTGAAGATCGCCAGTTTTGCTGTCTGTTGGCGGTTTTCTTTGACTTGCGTCTGTTGTATATCTTCTTGCGTTTCATTGAAGTTTTCCACATCATTGTTGGCATTACCATGGCAGAACAGAGTCATACCGGCAGTACAAAACAACTATTTAAAGGGAACCGGGTAGAACTGAAAACTTTCAAAAGCTGGGGCACGGCGGTTCAGTTACATATCGGTTACAGAACAGTGGAGGCAGACAGTCGGCAGTATGTCAACTATGTATGGTGCCAGCTGTGTGCAAGTTTTGAAGACGAACTAATTAATTATTAATTGTGACTTGGATCAAATATAAATCAAACACTCGTGTGGAGTATTTTATGTATTGTCTTATTTATTGCAAGATTCAAAGGAATACCAAAATGTCTGCTAAAATAACACTGCTCGCTTTAGGTGAGCAATCACTCGCCCCAAACATCCCAGGAGAGCAATTTCTAGATGAGCGATCACTCGCCCATCCAGATTAAGGAGAGCGATCTGGCACTCTCCCACCATTTTGCTCATGGCGAGGACTGCGGTAACAAGGAATTACAGAAGGTTTATATAGACAACACTGCATCTTGGGATATCTTCCCATTTTAAAACATCCGATTGGTGGAAAAATATCCTCCCCTTGACGCGGTATTGCAGTACTTACCGGTACCATGACTTTGATATGACCGTGGAACACGCCAGGACTGTGATGTAGGAAAATACAGTTGAGAAAGGACAGTGTGTCGATCTTCATGTTAGAGCTGCTGTTCTTGTCCCTGGAAAGAAACATCTACAGGGTTACCTCCCTTACATCATAGGAGAAAACCAGTCATTTTGTAGACTGTCAAATAAAAATTCCAATTTTTACAAGACTACTGTCTGAAATGTGCGCAGGGTTCCTACACTTTTGAAATTTTCACCAAAGAGGTTGCCGAAGTTAACAGAATCTTTCAACCCTTGGTTGCAAGCTTTGTTGATAATCCATCTAAGTCGTGCAAGAAAATAGAAATAATGTTTTCACAGGTGTGCCCAATGTGTATCTGAGGTATGGTTAGTGTAGGAAGATTTATCCATGTCAGGGAGACGGCTTCGCTTAGTCCTAAAACATAAACTTTCCCACACAGCCCTTTTCTCAGATACACATTGAGCATGGCAATGAAAACATTATTCCTTAATTTTAATAGGGTGTTTGAATTATTAAAGGGTTTACTGTAATTTCTAACCCCACCTACTCCAGTAAATACTGTACCAGGACTGGTATATGGTCTGTGACGGCACCTGGTAACACCAGTACTAACTCTGTGAGGGTGCCTGATAACACCAGTACTAACTCTGTGAGGGTTTACCATAATTTATAAGCCGACCTACCCCAGGGAGTACTGTATACCAGGTACTAGTGCTGGTATATGATCTGTAAGGGCGCCTGGTAACACCAGTACCAACTCAGTGAGAAGGCTGAAACAGCCCTGTCTCGTCTTGACGCTCTTCTCTCGTAACTGTTTGTGAATGGCTTTAACGATGGAGGGTATCTGGCCCTGTAACATGGATACCGGTCTGGGAAACAAAAAAAGAAAAACACAAAACTAGTCATCTCAATACCAGTTGATATGAAAGTACTCAAAGTACTGATGTCTGGATCGCCAATAATGGATTTAAAGTTTCAAAACGTTTCAGCTGGCATGTTTCAGTCGATAGCAGATGTATGGATAAATGTGGAGATTTTTTCCAATTTGTGGACGAGTCTGTTTGGGAAATCACAACTGGAACACAGTTTAGTCTTCAAGGAAGTGAATTTGTGAAGGTGGTTCATTTAGAAATATGCTAGGTCTTCATGGTAGCAAGAAACTATCTACAGTAATATGGTTAAAAGTGGATCATCTGCGTCAATGTCTTCTACCAGTTTTTTCGAGCAGATTTTCATAATTCATGCAATTTTATTGTGGCAAAGCGACAAATATGCGAGGAGACTGGATAGTTTTATTAAAGTGTTTTTATTTGTGTAGCACAGATATTTGCAACAGCTGCATGAGTTTGTTAAGTCCCCATTACTTATATATGCCTGCATGGTGTTTATAGTAAATTTGTTTGTTGACAATGTGCGAAAATTCCTGTTGTTGTTGCTGTACGATCATTGTGTATATAATTTAGTTTGAAAAAGTTTGAACACCACCAACAACAAAACTTTTCGAAAGCGGTACCTGACAAATTCTGTTGTTTCCACTTTCGAAAAGTTTTGTTGTTGTTCAAACTTTTTGAAACTAAATTATATTCGGAGAGCAGAGTCCCCCGGAATACATAAATTTGCAGTGGACAGGATCCGGTCATGTTCACAAGACGAGAAAAATGTAAATACTATTGTTGTTGCTTCGACACATATCTCCCCTGGAAATATATTCCATGCAGTATGCGTACACATTAAAATAGTAACGAACGCCGACTTCACGGGAAAGAACGTACGAGTGTTGAAAACTGGTGTCTTCATAATCCCAGAACCGGATCAAGGAACAAGATTTGCAACGTATGATCGTACAGCAACATTAACAGGGATTTTCGCACAAATTGTCTCTCCAACGCTATCGTTGTCAACAAACAAATTACGAACTATAAGTAATCTGACTTACCGCAAACTCAGACAGATGCAAAAAGCGCACAGACGGCAAACACGAGGTGGGCAGCTTACCATATTACCAGGTCATCAATTTACATTTACAACAGTCTACGGTGACAGCACAGTGCTGGCATGAGTTATCGCCTGGTGGGCGCTGAGAACCGGGTTTGAGCCGATCGCCCGGAACCAAAGAACAAAAAAATAGTCCACGGATTTAAGCAATCCCTGGGCGAAGAAATGAATATGAAATACACTCAAATTCAGATTTCGTTTTATTTCTAGTTCACATGAAACGATTACGACTGTTTTTTTCTTCATTTTCTGGTTAATACCCTGATATAAGACTCAACACAGTGAAAATCACTGGTGGAGTGATACAGGTTAACCCAGGGTCATCGCATTATAGTGCACGTACACATTTGCATAAATTTCGTGAGTGGCAGCGTAGTCTGGTCGACACCGCTACGCGATGGCGATCCAGACAACAAGCAGCTGTCAAAACCGGTCATGTCAACAATTGAAGATCAGATTTATAATTTTTTGCCTGTACCAGCCACACCTACGTGAAATTGAAGACATTCTTGATCGCAAAAAACACAAGGGATTGGAATTAAACTCGCCACTCTTGATTTATAACATATCATAATCTAGCTAACTCACTGTCAGCTTACACAACAAGACCAGCAAATAAAACGAAAGTGAAAGTCCTGTCAGTTGATTGGTTAACCAGGGTTAAATCAGGCCTGCATGTGGCTCACAGTGAAAATATAGGAGGAAATTAGCCAAAATATAGGAGAAATATACAAATTTTCTGAAGAAAATATAGGAAACAAGAGAGTGAAAAACAGGTCACTACTACATTGTATGTTCCAAACAGGGTAGATTTGTGGCGTTTAATCAAATTATTTTCACTGAATGCAGACATAGTGGTGGTGTTTGAGAAGAGCTGTTTTTCTGCTTGGTTCAAGAAAGAGAGATTGAATTGTTTTTATATTTGCCGAGCGAAGTGAGATAAAAAAAAAATTCTGAGATGTATTTTCTCATGCCAAATTGACTGAATTTGTGAAAGTTTTCAAGTAAAAATATAGGAAATATAGCAGGTTTGAGTAAAATATAGGAATGACTCAAAATATAGGAGGCACTTGCAAGCCTGTAACAGTAAGTTGTTCTTCATATGAACTACTGGTACATGTAAATGTACAGCCATGATTGCCCCAGACCGAATATCTAGCGCAAAAATGGATCATATTGATTGTATCGTATCTCACTTCATACACAAGGGAGTGAACTCCTCACTCACTCACCCCTCCTCCTGTTCCATGGCGTCAGGATCGGATGACACCGAAGGTCTCGTCTGTTTCAGTAGTGTGATGTATGCGTGGAATATATCCGCTTTCACATTCTCTTCTCGCTCTGAAATACACATGTAAAAATTTTAAAATTTAACAATTTTTGCCTCTCAGGCTGAATAGCCTACATTTCAAGCTTCATCTCATTTTTCAGCACTGCGTCAAAGTCTTGCTGTTGGTAGTGTGAACGATGCAAGTCATGTTCATTTCCCTCCAAATATATGCTCTTCAATAAAGATTTCTGAAATTTACACTCAACTATAGCCTAATTAGGAGAGAGTTTTATCTCCCTTGTCCCTTGTTCCAAAAGGGGTGTGTTGGTGCAGGGAACTTCTGGAAAGTACCGAAGACACACTTAGTTTTAGTAATTAAATATTCTATTTTTCCACAAAATAAACTTTGTAATGTACACATATAGGCCAAAAGGAAATATAGGTTCATGTAGAAAATATAAACAGAATAGTAGTTCAACAAATATTCTAGGAGAGTTCATCAATATATTAATAAAAATAATTTGCGGGTGCCTTTGGTGAAAGTGAAACCGAGGCGACTACTTCCCGGGAGCAGATTTTCGTACCTCAAACCTCAAAGAGCTACAGTTATTCAGACACTTTCAAGAAAGGGCCAAGAGAGTTGTAAGAGTATAGGGAAATACAGGAAATCTACGCCCGCTGGGAGATACAGCGATAATCCAACCTTTGAATCGACCAATCAGAGCTGGAGAGACAGTTCTGTAGAACTCCATCAACATTTCATGACGCGTTGCTATGATGGCGTCGAGGCATTTTGCTGCGGCTCTGCGGACTTTCCAGCTCATGTCGTCATCGTCGCTGTACTCTTCTTCGCTTTCACTGTAAGGAATAGAGAATCACGAGAGTGACTGTGAAGCCAGAGATAAATTTTGTCGATCCGAAGTATATTCAATTCAATTTTATTGTACATTTAGGCTCACAATGGAGCAGGGTACAAACTTTGAAATCAAACACACAATAACAGAATAATGTGTAACAGGCTGTTGATATACAAGTGATTAAATGAGTATTCACTATTATGACTACATATTTATATGTATCTGCGACTAAATTTTGGACCTTGCAGGAATTATGTCATTTTTTGTTGCTTTTTTTCAGGAAATGCTTATCATTATAACACTAACAGCCATATTAATTGAGAAAATCCATTTCAGCTATAATCTTGTGACATTAAAATAATAAACATTTAATACCATGTTGGAAATTTCCAAGTTGAAATTTGTTTACCACGGAATTCACCTTGGATATCACTGAACATTCCAAATGCCGTGGTGAAACTTCACAATAATCTGCTTCTTGCTGAAGCTTTTGTTGCGATACGTTGTAGCGTTCAAGCTGCAATTGGGAAACTGGCTATTTTAGAGCTTTGGTTGTTTTATCTCCAGAAACCATATTTTAGAGCTGGTTGAAATGGATTTAAAAAAGCTGAATTCACAAACACCTCAAGGACTCTGCCAACTTCACTTGCTGTGTAAGGCTTTTCAACCCACTTTCAATTTTTTTTGACAGATTGCGCTCCAGCCCGGAACACGTGCAATGTACAGAGATGATTGTTAATTGTGATAAAATGCTTTACCAAGGGAGACAACTCACCCTTCTTCTTCCTCATCAGCCTCCATATCCATGGTATTTTCATCATCGTCATCGTCGTAGTTATAGTTCGGATCATAACATATGTAGTCTAGACAAATCACAATAATCTGGAATGGTAATAATGATTAGCTAGCAATGATTTTTGTTTAGAATGTTAAGAAGCTCACTGAAAAACTGACGGGTAAAATAAACAAATATACTTTAACGAATGTGTCGACAGCGATGACATCAAAAGGTATTTGACCAGTATAGTGTTTAATTTGGTCGATCCAATGAAGTAGCCCCTATCTTTGATGTTCCATTCAATCCAACAGAAAGCAATAAAACAATTGGTGGCTGCACGCATATTAAAACAAGACGGTAAGGTCCAACTGCGAAAATACAATAGGGTGCATTGATAGGATATTAATTTATCAAGACTGGCCCCTTACATCACTGACAAATGGAGTTATTTCTTTGGGACACTTCCTCACAAACGACTCAAATGCCTGGATACAATATTCACGCAGTTCGTCATCATCAATTTTGCAGAATCGGACAACCAGGGGGACAATCCTATCGAGATGCTCTCCTACTCGATGACCTGCCTGTCGACTGAAAAGAAAGCAAGACAACTTGATTGATGTTCATGGTTATCTCCCCTTCTACACTAAAAAGCTGCCATTGTATTTGACAATATCTGGATGCTCAATCTAAAATAGGATATATGTTTCATAGCTGCTGTTGTAGCAAGATCAGTAATGATGGTGGAATTCAAAACAACATTTGAAACATGACATGTATCAATTTCAAACATTGTCACATTTCGTCATTACTATCCTTCATTAAAGTTTGTTGTTAAATTGAAAAAGATCCAGGTTTAATTTCTCTGACATATGAGAAATTTCCTTACCAATAGCATGAACATCACTAAATCAGATGCTGTGTTGGCAGTTCTGATCAGAAAGCCAGGAGAAGCAAGTCTTTTTGGTCAAACCAAGTGGCCAAATGTACTTGGTACCACGCTTCTTGCAATCCCCCACTTCCATTTTAATTCTTAGACAATGGTTTGCTCTGCCGCACAGACAGGTGCATTGATGAGTGGATCGCAGCATAAATTTGAGGTTCACACTTTTCCTCCCCAGCCCATGTCTACAGCATGGGAAACATTTTGAATTATTGATAACTGGTGCTAATAGGCACAATACATCAAATTATCCTACTTTTCCCAGAAAGGACCATTAAGTTTACAGTGGTTTACAGTGGTGTTAATTTAGTCAACTTCAAAGTCCAGTCATCACTGAGTAAAACTATTCCCCATACTGTCAACATAGTAAGGAACGGAAAAGTTCGAACCGCAAATTTATGCAGCGAGTCACCGCACCAATGCAATCTTTGGTGTCCCGGGGTGAAGCTTTGTCTAAGAGTGAGTGAGTGAGTGAATCTATAGGGTTTAACGTCGCTTTCAACACTTTTTCAGCTATATCCCGACGGGGAAGGGAAGGGAGGGGAGCAGGGGTACCTACTTTTGACAGAGCAGATCTAATGCTGCCATTTTATAGTGCTGTCCCACCGAAATATCATGCCGTAGGCAGACATGACACCCCACTCAGTCACATTATACTGACACCGAGCGAACCAGTCCTTGTTGTATCCTCTTAATGCTGAGCGTAAGCGAGGAAGCAACAAGTTCCATTTTTCAAGTCTTTGGTATGACCCGGCCTGGGATCGAACCCAGTACCTACCGCTTACGAGGCAGACGGTCTACCATTAGGCCACCGCAGTGCGGTCGCTTTGTCTAAGAGTGAGTGAACATGATTTAACATCATTTTCAACAACATTATGAATTTTGGGTCCTATTTTTGTTCATACCCGGGTGGCCCAGTATACCGCCTCTTTTGACAAGCTGTTTGAAGAGCTGAGGCCTCAATTCTTTCCATGACAAGAGTTGTGCACGGAAGATTCAAGGGGGGCTTTGTCTAGGAATGAAATTGGAAACAGTCCATTGAATAAGTACCTGATGGCCCCGAGACACTGTATATAGGTACGTGTGGTAGACGTGGAGGAGTTTTTACCCAGTTCTGCCAGTAGGAATTCTATCAGCTCCACAAACAGGGTGTTATTACAACTCATGACCAGGTGACCTGAAAATTAAATAACCTTCATGAGTTATGGCCCTTCAATTCATTCCTTCACTGCTTCACAGCCTTCAACTTATTCTGATGTATTTTCCTTCCCTGTGGGCCTATCGGGCTGCCCATTCAAAATTGAGAATGCCTCAGGTGGAGGCCGAGCATGTGCAACTAGCATTTTTCCTGGAGAAAATATTTTGTACCCGTAATCACATCTTGTATGATGTAAAATAGATTTTCTCTACTGTGCACCTCCAGAATTTTGATCAGTCGTCCGAATATGGGAGAGAGTGAAAGAATTATGGTTTAACGTCCAAATATGGTATGATACTGACCAATAGCAATGATTGCCCTCTTACGGACAGCCAATCGGGGACTGGATAGCTGAGGTAACAGGGCCTGCATGATGGAGTGGTGAAAACTGATCAGCAGACCTGCAAAATGAAAAGAGAATAGAGTGACGGATGGACAGATGAACACAAAGATGGACAGAGTAAATCTATATCCCCCATCCAAGCCTGGATAGAGTTTGTGTAACATATTAGACATTCACACAGGAGAAAAAAATAGCTCAATGAGCACCTAGGTGCAGATGTGGCGTAAATTTGGAAAGTTTGGCAAGAAATCATTTGAGATACATGTTGTAACATTACGATAAATCATCTAACAATTCCGTCACCCTAGTTTTGCGGATAAAATTTAATCAGTCAATCTAATAAATTTGATCACCCTGTCAAATTATTAAAATAACAAAGAAATGAAGGATTATCGGACTGACTTGGGGCAATTTCGTCAACTTCGTGTTCTGATGAATTTGATAGCAAAACGATTTCACGGTCAGAAATTTCACTCCCTGTTAAAGTGAACGTAAAGGCTGAGGCAACATGCACTCTGTGTGAAAGAACTACAATGAAAGTATCAAACAGCAGCAACAAATATTTTTGGGAATTTTTTTGCACCGAGTAGGAACGAAATTATCTCTGTTGTATTATTGTTCCCCGGCCGCAGCCATGTTGGCTATCTCGCATCGGAGCAGTGACGTGTCACCATGGAGCTCTTTACTTCGTGGAGTTAGAAAACGCAGTAAGCATGTAAACATGTTATCGAAGACCCAGATTTCGACACTTCATATAATATGCCTATCTCTCGGTGTCTCTGTCCCGCCAAACGGTAATAAAATTATTTTTACCTCACTTAACAGTTCCACACTCTGACGTTTCTGAATCGATGGTGTTGACCTCGGTGTCTTTGATCTACGACGCGACAATTCTGTTGAGATTGCATCTTCTTTAATTTCCTTCGCCTCCTTGCTCTCCTGCTGGGCGTTAACATTAGCCTTCCGTAGAGGTCAGGTTGGAAACATTCGGCTTTAAAATAGACTGAAGACAGCACAGATTTCTCGGTTGGAGTACAGTCTAGTCTGCCGATGTCGTGCAGCCACTGTTTAAGAAGATCCGGCTTCCCTAACGGGAATCTGTGTAATGATAACTTCTCCGACTCTAGCAGAGGAGAACCCGAGACGGATGTATTTTGCTTGCCATCACTGCATGTGCCCTGACAAGTTTCAGCTCGGTAAACACTTGCTGGGGACACGCAACACAGTCAAAACACGCTTGAAACAACCGAGCTCTCCACCTCAGCCATTACAATTCATGTTACAGCAATGCCACAACAAAGTGATACTACGTCACAGGAAAATATCACGTGCTACGAACAAGCGTTTTCATTGGCGCAAGGCTACTCAATAGACGAACATGGCCGACCCCAGTCGATTGTTGCATCAGGCAATTATTCCGGTGTTTGGAAAAAAAAATTCGGAAGAGAAAAAATCACAAAAAATATTTGTTGCTGCCAACTGATACTTTTAATATAGTTCTTCCACATAGCGTGTATGTTGTCACAGCCTTTACGTTCACTTTAATGAATTATTGCAGGATTTACTGTAACCTTGGTTTGAAATGCTCGATTAGGATTCAAGTCCATGACCAGATTCATGTGTGGTCTACATATGAAAGAGCTATCTATGATCCTTGAAGAGATACTATGGTATTTCAGGTCAAGATTACTCATCTTCTGAACAGTTCTGGTCGATAACCAGCTGCATATGCGGTGTAAAGTGGGGAAAGTCCAGCTATGTAATCTTTCAATATATACTCTTTTACCTTATCATTTGAGATACTCTTTTATCTTATCATTTGATATTGGAACAAATACGTCAGCTATAAATTTTTTTTGCTGGCTGCTTGGATATGCTTCAAGAGATACTGTGATGACATCAATGATGGATGAGTAGATATTTAACTTCTTAACTTCAACTTTAAAATATAGAAACAAAAGGTTGCTTAAACAACAGCAGCCTCATGGGCTTCAATATATGCCTGTGTATGCCTATAAAAAGTATAAAACATCATGGTGTTAACCAGAAAGCCGTTCACCTGTTCACTGGACAGGCATGTTCCACATTTGGACAGGCAAAAATTGAAAAATTTAACACAGGAGAGATAAGAGAAAATAGAATGTGGACATGTAAAATTTGGCAAAATGGGATTTTGGACAGGGAGTCTTTGAATCCTGGCTAACACACTGAAACATATTGCACTGAATAAATACTGAGTGGCTTTATTATTTATAAAAGTTTATCAAGTGGTTTTTTTTTATACATATTGTATTAACTAGAATTTTATGTGGATGAAATAGGTCAAGGTTGGTCATCAGTACGCTCATACTATTCAGCTTGTATCACTGACGTCCCTTCTCTCCTTGTTCCCCCCGCTGATTCACATCGCCAAGTTCGCGCCTCTTGGCCGTAAGGGGGCACTCTGCACAGACCAAGCATCAATGACCAATGAAAATCACTCTTACGGAAGAGTCTTGGCAATATGAGTTGTCTCCCTTTGTAAACGTTCATATGTCGTTAACGGCAAGACTAACAATAAACGGACGGCAAAACAGCTCTAATTACGTTAATTTCTGAGTTAAGAGTGAACAGATTTTTGGATAACTTCCTCCATTGTTTAGTAAGGTTCGTCAACTGATTGCAAACATTTGTTCACTGATACCTTCAAATAGTTAACAAATAAATCCCTGTAAATGTTGTTAATATCCCACTGATAAGACCACGCTTTATCGTCATGAGTATATAAGAAGATCAAGCTGCCTAGAATGGTAACGTAAAAACACCGTTCAATTGTTTCAGATTTTAAATTGAATGTTGACTGTTAATAAAGACAGGGAAAAGTTTCTTTGGGAGATGCGGTTAGAGGGCGTGTCGCTGTCAATATATTGGCATGGCTTCCACATTACGTGAGAGTAGTGATCTCACTATCATGAAGGCATGACGTAATTTCGATCACTTGAGGTAGTTAGCCAATCGTGGTTAGTATGAGGAATCTGGTTATCTCTGCGCTATTACGGCACAGCGATTGGGTAACCAGATGAAGCGCCCCCTTACGGCCAAGAGGCGCGAACTTGGCGATGTGAATCAGCGGGGGGAACAAGGAGAGTAGGGACGTCAGTGATACAAGCTGTTCATCAGCGTAGGTCATCAGTTGCATATGAACGGTAGTGTAAATTTGAAGAGCCAACCAAGCCATGTTTCCTCAAGATACTACAGTAACTAGAATTTGACCTTGATAAAATAGACCAAGGTCAATAGAACTGGAAAGACATTCAGTCAATCACCAGTTCTATATGTAGTGTGAATTTGGAGAACCTAGATATAACCCTTCAAAATTAAAACGAATACTTAAATTTGACCTAAATAAGATAGGTCAAGGTCAGTCATCTTCACTAGGCTTCTGACTCATCGCAAGCTGCATTATGTTGCAGGAATTTAAAAAAGCCTGGCAATAATCCTTCAAGAGGTACATATATTGTGTTACAAGCAAGATGGACAGACAGACGGAGGGAATGGACCAAGCAAACAATACCCTTCGGCAAAACTTGGCAGAGGGATAAAAGTCAATAGGCTTCGACTTCTTCGCCATCACAATCCACATGGATTCTGAACTGTACTTATGACATCAACACAACAATGTTCTATGATTTACTGTGTTATCAATCGCAGTGACCTTGACCTTTAACCTCAGAAGGAATAGGGTTTCTCTTTGACCATGACCTGAAACTGGAGAAACTGCACGGACACGCAAAAGTTAATTGGCAGATGGAAGGCTGGAAATCGTGATTGCAATATATGACCTCGTCTATCGATGGGCGTATAAAATATATGACCTCGTATATCGACAGGCGTATAAAATATATGACCTCGTATCGACGGGCATATAAAATACATGACCTCATCTATCGACGGGTGTATAAAAAGTGAACAATATCGTTACATTTACGGACACATTTTTTGCCTGTTTTCACAAGTTCATTGTTTTTGTTTTTCAGGAAGTTCAATAACAATTAAAATGCCTGTAAATGACAATTTATTGAAACATTACAGAAAAATACTTCCTTTGACAGACAGATACATGAACAGACCAAACACTATATGCCTTCCAACATACATCTTATGTGGAGGCAAAAATAAAAATAAAACATCTTTCGTGACTTTTTTTTTCCAGGTATGAAAAAAACACCATTATTTCTTCCTCCAAAATGAAGAATTTGCCTTCCCCTAACAAACAGTTCTCAGTCATGACAACTTTTAAGCTCCAGTATTAAAACACACATCGTACCTCCAAATCTGCTTAGAAGGTCTCCCAAAATATCCAGCGCTTCCAGCTGGACTGAAACATCTTCTTGCTGTGGAATACAGGAAAGGAAAATTAATTGCCAATTGTGAAAACATTATTATAGATTATCAAGAAGAATAGCTATGCATTACTCGACCTTGAGTTTTTGTTGTTGGTATGCTTTTCAAGAAAGCTAAATGTTGAACACAAGAAGGGTTACAAACAGGCAAGACACACATGTATTTTGTCTCTGCTTGTATTACCGCTAGAAAAGAGATATATCTAGAAAACAGATATATCTCATCATCGCAAACAGCAAGATCTGCCTGTACATTGACCAAGATCAACCAGTCAAGCGCACATGCTAACTGAGGAGAGCCTGTATGAAAACATTACATTAATCATAGGACAAGCTGATATTCATTCAACCTCCCAAATAAGGAGTGACCATGTGACGCACAAGATGCTGCATGACGCATACTGAGAGTCTGATCCCTTTGACCGAAGCTATGGACACAGCGAAGTGAATCACTTACGCGACATACATTCGACAAAGCCTTTACCAGGGTTCCGGATGGTACAAGAAAGAGAGAGAGAGGAGAGGGCCTGATAACAAGTTTGATCCACCTAGAAAATATATCCCCCTGTTCAGTCTAGCTGGTCTGATCTCGATCGGCTCTTTAGAAAAAGTGTACTTTTCCCATGTGAATCCTTTCTCTACTACTAATTTTATGGTGGAAAATTTCACTTCTTGTAATAGCATGATTTTCATGACGAATACGTGAACCAGCGTTCTAGAAAGTTGTATAATGCAGGCCTGCAAGTGGCTCACAATGAAAATATAGGAGAAAATTTTCAAAAATATAGGAGAAATATAGAAATTTTCTGAATAAAATATAGGAAATAAAGGAGTGTAAGACAGGTCTGTACTACATTGTATGTTCCAAACTCGGTAGTTTTCTGGTGTTTAATCAAATTACTTTCACTGAATGTGGTCATAGTGGTGGTGTTTCAGGTGACCTGTCCCGTTGTTTGATTCAGCATAGAGAGAATTAAATGTTTTCATATTTGCCGAGGGAAGCGAGGCGAAAAAAAAATTCTGAAATGTATTTCCTCATTACAGAGCATTGATGAAAGTTTTCATGATAATATGTCAAACTATAGGAAATATAGGAGCTTTTGAGTAAAATAATGATCAGAAAGCGTCCGTTATATTTTGTTCCCAAACTTTGGAATTCACCTTGGCTATGGCGCTAGTCAGTCGTCCAGTGATCTTTTTACAGATGCTCGCAGCTAGCGCTGTCGAAGAGGGAGGTAACTCACTTATCACAGTCTTCAAACCTGCAATGGGAAAAAACAATGTCAGATGTAACCTAATTCTCACAACAAACATCTTCAAGACAATAGAGACCAGAAGGTCCTCTCATGGCTGGAGGAGTAGGGGACTTGGAGTTTAACCCGTTTCTGGCCTGGACGATTTGGGGTGTACTGAGGCCGAGGGTGGAGGGGGAAGTGCCTCCCTATATATTTTCGCTATCCCTAAGGCTAGCATGGCTAAAGGGTTGGAACTTACCACACTAAATCTTTGGGTCAAGCCTTACTAGAAAATGTAAAAATATCCAACGTGGCGACCATCTTTTGGAAGATTCTTCGGCCGAATTTTCAAATTTTTTATTTACATGTATGTGTTTCCTTCACAAAAACTGCACGACAAATTAGTAAATAATAACCTAATAAGAAATAAAATAGGTTTTACCAACTTTTCCATGAAGAAAAGCAAAAATTTTGAAGAAATCTGATGAAAGCATCACTTTTCTGGTACCCCACATGGTCGCCATTTTGAATTTACCCATGATCCTCTGCTCGGTGAGTCATGCAAATAGGCTCAAAATGACCCCAATAAGATAATCTACGAAGTCAGCTCTCCATTTTTTGGCGTTTCAGAGACAGTTTTAGACAGATACTAAACGTGTGTGTCTCATGAGGAATGAATGAGAGTTGGTAGGTCTGGAACTCACCAATACTGGATATATCTCTGAGCTGTTCCTTATCAGACAGCATGTTACTGCACAAGGTATCCACGATTGTCTCCACTTGGAATTCTTTCACTTTGTTCACCAGGGGGCCGAGGCTGAATCAAATAACAAGGGTTCAATTGAGCAAAATGGACAGTTAGACAACTGAATAAGAAGAGTGTGAAAGTCTGAGCATGCATATCTAAACCAAGATCATCAAAACAAAAGCTGTCTGTTATGTATTGGGTATGCAGTCGGGCAATGCATTGAATAAGTGCAGCATGATGTAAGCTCACAGAACATACAAGAGTAGGGGCTGATCGAGGCATAGTTTAGGAAATAGTGGGTGGGATTCAGTGCCTCGGGGTTGCGGACATACTCCCGGGGTTATTGGGTGGGTTGAAAGTGCAGCATGAAGTAAGCTCTCAGAATATATGAGGGTATGGGGTCGGGTGAGGCTTAGTTCAGGAGATAGAGGGTGTGACTTGGTGCCCCAGGGGTGGGGACATGCTCCCGAGGGTAGTCGATGGGTTGAATAAGTGTAGCATAGTGCAAGCACTCGGAATATGTGAGGGAATGGAGCCGGGCGAGGCTCACTTTAGGAGAGAGAAGGTGCGGCTGGTAGAATTAGAGGGATTACCTTAATATAAGCATAAGTGATAAAAAGATTGCCCCTAATTGGAAAAAATATGGCATCCTATGTTTTTCTCTTTTTTTGCTATTTTGATCAGTCAGTTCGAACTCCCACTTGCATAACATAACTAGAGCCTTAGGCACTGAAACGGGGCTATTTAAATGTAAAATAGGCTGTTGGAATAATTCCACTAACTCTTTGATGTTCAGTTCCATGGCGAAGAGCCATACAATTTGTAGTCTCACATATTTCTCTCAATAAAGATCTATAGTGCATTAGTGTAATTGTACACACATATATATTTAAAAAAATAACTTGTGACTGATGGGACAGACATTTATTATGAAACTAACCTGATGAAATGATAAATAATGTCTTCTCTGCATGTTACCAATATTTGTAAAATATTTTTACTTTTTTCAGATTATAGAAAGCATATCCTTCAGCAGTAAATGACAAAAGATGAATATTGAGATACAATGTAAAATCCTCATGATTAGATGGACTGGGTCTATCCTTTCATGGCATCATATTATTTACATGTACTTCCACCTGCCACCCCTAGTTTGGAAGGTTATAAATTCTTACAATGGTTGAATGCAGACTTGTATATGCAGCTTACTGCTATCTAAACATAATGACTTGGACTTTGACCCTATCAATTGACCCTATCAGCTAAGTGAATCAAGCCATTGACCTAGGTCATGCATGTGTCATGCATACATGTCTTAATGTTAAAATGGTACATAGAGGGTCTGGTGGAGGGCATGTTTGTATGGTAGCCTTAAGTTACATACCCTGTATACAATTTCTGCAAGAATGGAAGCCTAGAAAATTAGAATTTCTTGCCAACATGGCAAACATATGATAAGTCTGCCTTGAACTATTTTCTTCTGGATATGTTAAGTGTTCTAATAAAGTTTTTATCAACCAGCAATTTATGACATCCTTTCAGGAAAACACTCTAAGTCAACATCTGAATAGTATCCATTTTGTATTCATGCTCTAAAGCAGGAAATCTCTGTGAAAATGACATATGAACATATATAAGAATAGCAGAAAATATTTAACTTCACTAATATAGACCAGGTGAAACAAAATCTAGCCAAAATAGTTGACCAAACTATCTGCAGTAGCTGAATAACTTGAGGACTTTTTTCTTCTGCTCTTCCTCTCAAAGCCTAAAGCAGTTAAATAAACAACCAGTCACCCTGGCAACCGTACCAAATGTGCTCAAGTTTTTCCTGACTACAATACAGGACCATTAGTCCCTACGGGTCTACATAGCCCCGTTAAAAAAGAATAAATGAATATAATGATGGATTTTTTCAAAAGTGATTCATCCATTAAGTGTTAACACGAGTGCAACCAATTTAAAATACAATTGAGTGAGTGAATATGATTCAACGTCTCTTTCAACAATATTTCAGTCATATCACGACGTTTGGTTCCTATTCCTTTTCACACCCGGAAACCACACGAGTAGGGTCCTATTCCTTTTCACACCCACGAACCCCACGGAAGCTCCAGTTAGTCGTCTCTTACGACAAGCTATCTGAGGAGCTGAGGCCTATTCTTACCATGATCTGGAGTGTGCACAACGGCACACCCCAGGTCAATCCCCGGGAGCCCCATGGGGCTAGAACAATACAAAAAACACTTTGATTAGCTATATACTTGCACAAAAAATGTACACAATGAGGACATTTTTGTAAAATTTTTGTTCATATTTATGCTCATACGGAAATGAAAATTTGGAAGTATGTTTTTATAAGAAAAGAGAATCAAATCTGTTCAATTCATGCAAAGCAAAACACTTTAAGGTTGTACCAAATACCTCCCCCCGTCGTATACTCTACATGAAAACATACAGAGAAGCTGTGTAAAGAACAAGTTGATATTTTTTCCTGCGATTCTCAAATTGGAGTTTTTAACACAACAAAACAGATGTGGTGAAAAATGTCTTGAAGCCATAACCTCTGAGCCAGGACATCAGGGTCTGATTATGATCACGTCGTATTATATCGACTAGTCGGTTGTGTCGAACATCCTATTGTGACGTACATTGCACAACAATGGGCAAGATGGCATCATCATAACGTCAACAGGGCAATACGTTTTAGCTTTGTGACGCTGTTGGCGTTACAATGGATATGTAGCCTAGAACGTACTCCACGACTGCTCGCTACGAACGATCGCAATACAGGTCACAGCTGTCCCGGTGTCAGGCTGAGAGGTCATGGCTTCAATCAATTTTTGAATAAATTTGTTTGAGTTACAAAATCCCTTTTTTGTCATTTTCGTTGAAAACAATATCAACTTTCTTTGACAGGCATTTGGAAGTCGCAGATATAACACAAGACTATTCTATGGATAACAACTTCTTTATTATTGCTGTGGAGCTGAAGTTTTGTTGGAGATACTTCCAACTTTTTCAAAGCATTAGCGTTAAAAAAGCTGGAAGTATCTCCAATGAAAAGTCAGCTCCACTACACTATTAAAAGAAGTTGTTATCCATAGAATAGTCTTGTGTAATATCAACTTGTTTACCATATACACACAGTTTCTCTGTATGTTTTCAAATGAAGTATGTAGAGGCCCTCATACAGGTCTCATTTAAAGGTGAAATGCAAAAGTTTTGAGTTTCTCATTTTTATATTCTATATGAGTTGAATAATGATAAAAATATCGGAGCTTGGTTTAATCTGAAGTATTTTGTCTTCTAGAAGCTTTTAAACAGTGTATACCGTACTCCAAGCCCATCTGAATTCTGATTTGCAAACCATCAGATCAGCCCCCCAAAGATTGAACGTTACAAGTAGTGAGTTCCGGCCAGGTGGTCTGGTGTGACATTACAAACCAGCGTGAAACAAGAGCAGATAAGCGATACAGATTTCTTTTCTGAAATCGGCCAGGCTGGAGATACCAATACTTGGAGCACTTTTCTAAAGCTTCTGTTGTAGAGGTAACTATACGCTCGGAACTGTTAATCCCTGACATGCCGAAATGAACCGTATGCCAGGAGATTGCATCATCCAGGCTGGTTCCGACTAGAACCTCCTCAAACCGGTTTTCGCCCGAAGCTAGAACTTCGGGAATATTCGGTGCATGCACTGATATTGTCAGATGAAGGTTGGGTGTCTTTGAGACAAGACGTATAGAATTTGGATGGTTGGATGGGAGAATTTTAACAGGGGATATTTTAGCTTTATATTACTCTGGGTGTTGCTAGGCAGGGCACACTTCTACGACAACTGGTGTCAGATGTGAAAATAATTTTTGGGAAAAATACTTCAAATACAAGCAAACAAAGTAGATACGCTAGTCTGATAGTTCCATCATTACCTAACCCATGAGGAATATAACAAGCGTTCTGAGAACCCCAACATCTCGCCTTGCGGGGTCATCCGCCGAAGGTGCAGCAGTATTGAAAGCACACATGTAGAGCAAACAATAAGGTCTGGAATAGGTGATGTGGTACAGGCAATAATGTCTGGAATAGATTATCTGGTACAGGCAATAACATCCGTCCCATGTGGGATTACTGGCATATAAGTTAATCCCATGTAGGATGGATGGGTCAGTGCCGTCAGATTACTGGTGCATAGTGCAGTCCAGTGTGAGATTACTGCTGGATAGGTCAGTGCCATGTGAGATTACTGCTGGATAGGCCAGTCCTGTGTAGGATTACTGTTGGATGGACCAGTCCTGTGTGTTATTACTGATGGATAGACCAGTCCCCTGTGGGATTACTGCTGGATAGGCCAGTCCTGTCTGGGATTTTTGCTGGACAGACGAGTCTTGCATGGGATTAATGCTGGATAGGACAGTCCCGTGTGGGATTACTGCTGCATAGGCAGTCCAGTGTGGGATTACTGCTGCATACGGCAATCCTGTGTGGGATTACGGCTGGGGAGGCCAGTCCCATGTGGGATTACTGCTGGATAGGCTAAACCTGTGTGGGATTACAGCGGGATAGGTTAGTCCCATGTAGGATTATGGCTGGATAGGTCAGTGCCATGAGGGATTACTGCTGCATATTGCAGTCCAGTGTCATATTACTTCTGGATAGGTCAGTCCCGTGTGAGATTACTGCTGCATAGGCCAGTCCCGTGTGGAATTACTGCTGGATAGGCCAGTCCCATGTTGGATTACTGCTGGATAGGCCAGTCCGGCCTGGGATTACTGCTGGATAGGTCAGTCCCGTGTGGCATTACTGCTGGATGGGCCAGTGCCATTTGGGATTACTGCTGGATAGGTCAGCTCTGTGTGAGATTACTGCTGGATAGGCCAGTCCCAAATGGGATTACTGCTGGATAGACCAGTCTGGTCTGGGATTACTGCTGGATAGTTGAGTTACGTATGGGATTACTGCTGGATAGGTCAGTCCCGTACATGGCATTACTGCTGGATAGGCCAGTGCCATTTGGGAATACTGCTGGATATGTCAGTCCCGTGTGGGATTACTGCGGGAGAGCTGTGACCTAGGAAAACATGAAACATGTCCACCAAGTTTTATAATCATCCCACGAAAGGTTCAACAAACTTTCCATGTACAGATCTACATGTAAATTTTTGCCCAACAAAAACCTTAACAATGGAAACGTACAAAGTCTAAACTGCAATAATTAGGACAAAAATTCATATTTAATGTCATATTTCTTAAATAGCACATGCACAGCCTCGAATCACATTGAACTTGGGTAGCAAGTGTCAAACTCATCCAATGAAAGCTGACAGCTTCAGAAAACTTTCCATGTACAGGTGTACATGTATATACATGTACATTATTATTGGCAGATTACTAGACGAAACCCTCAAAATTTGAACAAAAATTAATATTTCATCTCCTAAATAGCGCAGGGACATCCTCTAATCATAAGAAACATGTGTACCAAGTTTCATAATCATTCAAAGACAGCTGACAACTGCAGCAAACTGTGGTGTACAGATGTACATGTGCACTTCAGCTAAACACAAAACTCACTCATTTGCCATAATTTGGAGAAAAATTCATATTTCATCTCAAAAATAGCACAGGTACATTCTCTAATCATAAGAAACCTGTGTACCAAGTTTTGTAATCATCCAATGAGAGCTGACAACTGCAGCAAACTTACCATGTACATGTACATGTATACACATAGAGGCCTACATGTACAATTCACCTAAACAGAAAACTCATTCATTTGCCATAATTTGGAGAAAAATTAATATTTCTTCCCAAAAATAGCACAGGTACATCCTCTAATCATAAGAAACATGTGTACCAAGTTTCATAATCATCCAATGACAGCTGACAACTGCAAGAAACTTTCCAAGTACAGATGTACATGTGCACTTCAGCTAAACGCAAACTCATTCATAGGGATTTTAACATTAGAGCACCCCAGGGGTAGTACCCCCAGGTGGCATACCCACCCCCCATATTTTTTTTATTTTTTCTATATTTTTTCTAATTTTTCTAGATTTTTTTTTAACTTGCTAAACCAAAAACCTTATCATTTCCAGGCAGGGGACACCGACACCGACGACGACATCCTCTTCCCCCCCTCACAATATCTCCCCTTTACTTCGTAAGGCGAGATAAAAAGGAAAATACGAAAACCTTTGCATTTCACCCTTAATGTCTTAGTACAGTAGTCCCAGACATGCATACAGACCATTTCACAGCCAAGTTCTGGACCTCTCCATTCTTGTCTTCCAGTAGCTTCAACAACATCTTCACCACCTACAATCAGGACAATACAGGTAATCACTCTAATAATTCAATCACAGGAAGTGAAATTTCCCACAATGAAATCTGGGGGTGATCAAATTCATTAAAGCAGGAAGTTGAAGAAATGGTTCAAAATCGAGCATATAATCCATTATTTCTTCGTTATTTCAATGATTTTAGAGGGCGAACAAATTTATTAGAACCACCAATTGTATTTTTTCCTCAAAATTGGGGGTGATTGAATATTGATGGGGGGACTTAATTATTAGAGGGATTACCGTAATCTGAATAACGAAGAACTTTTAGATCAGTCCAAGCACGACTGAACAGAGCCTCCACTCACTGAATGGGTCGCTGCTTTTCACTCTTTTCCCAACATACAATGTCAATGTTGGGTAATACGAGCTTGGCAAATGGTCCCAAACCCAGTGATGACATATTATATCTCTCTCAATCACGTGACAAATTGTGTATTCATTCATCTGCATGACACGTGAACACTTATCCAGAAATCTAACATCACTTATGTAACACAAACCAATTAAATTGCCATTGTCAACGCAAAGTACATGTGTCGCAAGGCGTGAAGGCCTATATGTAACCCGATACATCAAATTAAATCTTGTTCTGGCAATAATTAAGTGGATGTCATGTTACATGAGGGAGGTTACCGGCTAATTGAATTGTATAAAATACCCCACCAGCCATTCAATTGTAATGGATGTTGGGGGCCTGCATTGCATCAAGGGATAGAAGTGGGATTTTATTGTCATGGATGTTGGGGGCCTACGCCATCAGGTTTCAGGACTATTACAGATTGTACAGGAGTATAAAAGGTTACCTCTTGGTATGAAAAGTACCATTAAGAAAAGTTCCAAGAACAATCTTTTGGCCAAGTTATGAGAGATTTTACCAGACCAAATGAGATTGAATTGACCAGTTATCTTCTCCCGAGTGAGTGAGTGAATATGATTTAAGGAACAGGACAAGCTGTCTGAAGAACAGAGGCCCTTCAATTCTTACCATGACCTGGATAATAATTGTGGGAATCTGTTTCCCATAAGGCCATCCATAAAAAAGTTTGTGTTTTAGTTAACTCTAACCTACCCAAAGAAATAAGTCAGTTTTAGAGTAGCCTTTTTTCCACAAAAAAAAAAAATCGTTTTTTTATTTTATTCTATTTTTTTTCAGCTCAGAATTTACAATAATTTTTTAGAGAACTCTTTCCAATCCTTAACAATTAACTTTTCTGTTTGTTACATGAATTGATACAGATACAAGTATGTCCAGATATATATGGATAAATCTAACACAACAAAAATTTAATTTTCCTTTTGAGAGCTTCATATTTCATATGATATAAGCTTATAATGTATGATGAAAAAGCAAACCAAAAAAACCAAAAAAAACCCATGAAAAATGGGACATAGTGGTACACAAGAGAATATGCCATAAAGTATGTAAAGCAAAAGGATAAAAATGCTTCAGAAATGGCCTAAAATCAATACCATGGACTTGCAAAAAAGGATAAAAAATTTAAAACAAATTTTTGCATGGGCCCGGTACCCAAGCAATCGGCATGAATATACACATTACATATACTTTATGGTCAGAGTTTCAATACCTTTCGTTCACTGTCTTCATCCAGTTTAATGGAGTCTTTCTGAAGCTCGGCCATCAGATCATTGGTTGCCATGAACCGAAAGTCCTTGTCACTGGATGTCATCTGGAAAAGAGAGGGTCAAGGTCAGAAGTCAAAACCACTTCCAGCTTAGATTTAATTGATTCAATAACGACGTGTACGTCATGTAGGCCTACATCATGTCTTTTATGTAAGTTGTCATCGTAAAATTGAGATTAATAGAGCAAATGCAGCAATACAAGAATATCAGAATATCATTTTAAAAGGTTGTCAAATAAATCAAACATGATCAACTTCAAGCCTTAACCCTTTCACTGTTTAACCTGGGTTCAATTGCCATTTCACAGCCTTTACAAGGACACTAAGTTTCCAGCGCGCATGCGTGCTTCGATGTCGAACTAAGAGGAAGTGACATTGGGGGATCCCCCAGTAACGACAGAATTCCCTTCTCGTTTGATCAGTCCATCAATCTCTCAATCCATAAAAATAGTACACCCGCTGATGTAACGATGCCATCATAAAACGATTACAAACTGCATGTCACAAACAGAATGAGGAGAGAATGCAGCGATGTGTAGTGTGCACAGTGAAAAGGTTAAGTGAAATATTTCAATTTTCTTCCCCATTTTATGCTGCATTTACCATGCTTGCTGTTGCGTTCTCATAAATCAATGATATGCATGCCCGGTGACAATGTTATAATATTTCACAATCATCTCGGATAGTCTCTTGCACAGTCACAGATAGCCTCTCGTTTTTAAGGAAAGTGATCACTCCCTCTCTCCATCACTCCCCCAACTTTCCCCCAGGGAAGTTACTGATCACTCTCCTGGAAAATGAAATGTATCGGAGACGGAGAGTAAACCCGACAAGAGTGTATCACTCTTGCAAATTCAGAGATCACTCTCGCAAACAAAATCTAATGGAGTGATCAACAGCTGTGACAAATTTCACAAACACTGCAGACATCTTGGATAGAAATCCTATCTAGCAATGTCCTCAATGGTCTGTTGGTACACTAAGCAATAAGGGTAATCTTGAGAGTTGTCTCCCCCTGATCTGAGTAATTCATACAGAAACCGTCACAGTAAAGTTGATTTGATCGAGATGTGGAAATCCATCCACGATGATCTTTCTGATCTGATAATATAACTTGGATAGAGTTTCAACCCATGTGTGACTAACGCATTTTGCTAGATTTGGACTGTTTTCCCTATCTCTCCCAAATTTGAAATTACCTGGAGTGAGTGAGTGAGTAGGATTTAACGTCGCTTTCAACATTTTTTTCAGTCATATCACGACGGTGCTTACATGTGCCAGAACACGAGTGTCCACAGTTCCTATTATCCTGGACACTGTCAGCCCAGCCAGTACAGCATCCGATCACCCATCCAAGTATTGACAGAGCAGGGCTCGAAATTCCCACAAGCCTGGCAGCCCGTAGCTGGTGAATTTAGAACTTGTCTGGTTGAATTCAGTTCTGAAGCTAGCTAACCAGTCCGACTGGCTGGTTATAATTCAAGAATTTCAGCTCTGTGTAATGAAATATACCAGCCAGATGGTCTAGCAAAGTTTTATGGTAAATTCATGCCCTGCAGAGGTCAATGTTGCTTTGGATGGGTGGAGTGAGTGTCTGGCCAACACCATGCGAGAGAGTTCATGGGGAGAGTTCTGGGATTAAATATTAGTAATCTCAGGTATATGACTGTAATCTCATAAATTTTAAATCTTGCACACCATAATTTATCTTTGTCCCTTTGGTATGAATTGCCTGTCTCTGGCCCCTCTCCATGAAAATTACTTCGCCCATCTCTTCTACGCTGATAAACAGCTTGTATCACTGACGTCCCTGCTCTCCTTGTTCTCCCGCTGATTCACAGTGCATATTTCGCGCCTCTTGGCCGTAAGGGGGCGCTCTGCACAGGTCAATGACCAATGAATATCACTCTTACGGAAGAGTCTTGTTCCGCTTTGTTTATCATGGCAACCAACATCGGGCATCCGCCACTTTTTTTCTCAGTGGGTGGGAGGTCTTTCGGCCAGTCACCATTAAATGTTTCCATCAACTTACGGCGCTAAGCTGCCAAAATTAGTCTCTCGGTAACAGTAATAAATTACCCAGCGTATATGACATCTAACGAGTGATGACTGTGTGGAAAAACGCGGAAACTAGTGAACTATTTGTTCACAATCAACAGTGAATTAAAGCAATATGAGTTGTCTCCCTCTTCAAACGTTCTTATGTCGTTAACGGCAAAACTAACAATAAACAGACCGCAAAACAGCTCTAATTACTTTAATCCAACTTTAATTACTCGTAATTTTTGAAGCAAGGTACTAGAATATATGAACCTGTATATTATAATAAATACTTTCAAAATCAATGTATTCGTTTCAAGTTCAATTCAAAACAAGTTTTGTTTATTGTTATCAGCGTGAAAACATTCAGTTTATCTGTAGGCCTACATCATGTACCGATTATAGTTTCGGATAGAAGGAATTTTATTGTTAACTTAATGTTTGGGTGAAGCACATCGGGTATACACATCGCAAAAGCATTGAAAGAATGAATTGAGTAGTTTCGGCTCTTCAGAACTGTTTTAGAACTCGATATGCAAGCGCCGTTCTCACTGCCAGAGTACGTAAAGAGTTACTCCCCCTGGTATCACAGACCGTCCCCAGAAGAGACTGTGCTGGGCAGATCAAGAGCTCCCGTGAGCACGGTAAGCTTTTAGATCCTTTTGCATTAGTTGATTATGAAAGTTCTGGAGATGCCAAATCATATTTATTTATTCGATAAAATGTTTTTCGTGCCTCTGTCGCAATTCCCCACTCTGTGTGCAGTGAAAGAACTTGAGCGACTGACGTCCTTTTTGTTTCTTTCCATTTCAGTCTGTAACAGTGATTCCGGCTAAGGAGTTTGGTTCGGCAACAACAACCAAAAAAATAGACTCCCTACTTAGCTGATGTTTTCGGGCTGCCTAACTATTCCCCTACCCCTCAAAAGTGCATAATTTTCGATTTTACGCCCCTACCCTCCATCTTGTTGTTCTATCATGTTTTCTTTTAATTTTTTCTAAAATGTTACACAGTGTCATACTTCCTAAATAAATTTGTATAAATCCAACAACAACGACAACGTGCACGCACACTGTGCCGGCAACTTTACAAAAATGCGAGAGGGGTGTACTTCCAAATGCGCTAAATTTTCACTCATTCTTACCTTATCCAGAAGATGGGCGATGTGATAGGACACGCTCGCCATCTTGTCAGATTCACAACACTCACACCTTCAGATATGAAACAGAAAACAAGTGTCAGAGAAGATTTTAGGGCTTGAAAACGACAAACACATTCATCACATGCGCGACTTTGCCTGCACCGGTGGCGCTGCGATCGAGCGCCATCTGTCAAGGGAGGTCACTCTAAACGTCAAGCCCAAATGATGGTCCAATTAGATAAGATAAGATGATCATTTGCGTACACTTCCTGACTTCGCCATCCATAAGATGGTCTTACCGCGTCTAGATGACCGAGATGGTTACAGGTTGAAGATAAGATAAGACTTTATTTGCTCCTTATGCCCAAAGGCTAATGGCACAGCATGTTAAAACAAATAAAAAATTTCAAATACACATATAAAGATTCCAGGATATGATTTATGAACTGACCAGAGTTAATGACCAATTATGCTAACTTAATGGGAGCCTGCCCACAGTGCGGAAGGCATCCTCGTGAGCCAGTGTATCGATCGATCTGTTAGGACCTGGACTTGTGAAGATGTGCGGAAGCGAGAACAGCTGCCTGTGGCGAGGCGTGAACTTTCCGAATCACTAAATCAATCGATTTGATAGGATTATTCAAATTCAAAAAGCAAAAGAGTATTAAATCTGCCAGTGTTACATTCGTCTACTTCTGCTACCGGTAACAGGTTTTCTCCCAGCCTAATTTTAACAGGATGGACGGTCTATGATCTAATACGATCAAAATTAAAGTTCTAGTAATTAAAATTAAATGTCGCTCCTCTCTCTTTTTCTTTGTGGTCTAATTAGCAGTTTTAATAAAATGGATAAAAACATGTTAATTTGGAGTCAAAAATTATTTTGGACGTATGAATGTAGATCTACGTACCATTTTGAGGTTGTTTTAGCATTTGCCACATATTTTTTTCACACAAAAGGGATGCAACGTTGCGACAACGTTGCCAGTGGGTGTAAACGTGTATGGGAGGTGTAGGGAGGGGTGGTTTGAGCGAATATAGATGAAGATATAGTATGCTCGCGCAGCTGGCCTGCAGTTCTATACGATTGAAGTGGTTCCTAGTACCACGTGACTGTGACATCAAATGTCCAAATGGGCCATGGGTGGTGTCCTATTGAATCGGAGTGGACAAGTTGAAGAGGAACGACAATGCGCGCATCCACAATTGAAGAGTAGTAGAGAAAGGGCGTCTGAGGTGGGAGTTTTGTGGTACTTGATGGCTTTTCTTGTGGAGCAATGTTTAGGATTTGTTAAAGCCAACGATCAGGGTACTATCCATGGATTCTTTCATGGAATAGGCTTGGAATACATCATGGGTCCGCTTTTCGACCTAGAAAAATGAAGCTGCAACATTCCCCTCCAAGGGTGCTTCATTTTTCACATAAACACCATTAAAAGGCGAAAAATGGGCAAATTCGTCCCAATTTCCAGAAAAATCTGTAAGAGCGATTTCGATTACATTTCTGTCCCCTGTTCCCAGATCCGGGGCTAACTTGAAAACGCAAAAAATATATTGTTTTTGTCAGATTTCGTCGTAATTGAGTCATGATTTCAAGCACAATAAGGGGGCATAACTGAGACAGGACAACGTTTACTCCGTCACCCCGCTCACTGTGTAGACGAATCCAGTCATCGTTTGCAGTACTGACACTGCTGAACCGGAAAGTGTAATAGATGAAAGTATGGAGAAGGCAAGAAAAAGTATGATGTAGCGGAAAACGGGTGATCTACCCTATTATGTCATTAGACAAGGGCCATCGCTACGAAACTGTGGAGATAACCCTTAGGTGTAGGCCTACAGTAGGAGGGGCCGTTGCTTGAATTCAGCCTGTAAATCCATAGTGCGCATGCGCACCCATCAGGGAGGCCTGTGGTTGGAGTTTTGGGGGCATAGGGGGCTATACGTGGTCCAAATGTGTTTTACATTGTGTCATTTTGAAGCTGTCTTGACGTAGAGTCAAACTGGAATGTTGTCCACATTGAGCGGTGAGGTCATGCGCACTCGAGGAGTATCGAGAAAGGACATTTTCGGGGGCGCAGTAGAGTATTTGGGCGAGAGATGCGCCATATTGGGCACAAATGTCTCGTGCATGGTATCGCATTGAACCCAGTGTTGAACAGCATGCAGATGGGCATGTGGTACCGTTGACCCCTAAAGCCATGATTACGCGCAGTCGCAGTGTAGTATAGTAAACGCATTGTTTCACCCGTAGTGGTGGGAATCGAAGCCACTTTTATGGATGGGTCTTGCCAGTACCAAGCATTCCATAGTGACGTCATCAGTAGTACAAAAATCCCAGATACGATCAGATGTGATGGCAGTGGTGGTGGTGATCGCGTTGATTAACACCCTTGATGTCCCAACGATGGAGAGCAACATCCCCCACCCACACACTTATACCTTAATGTCTTGATGCCACGACAAAATTAGATGAAAGAGAGATCTACAACAACAAGAATATTGCATTTTACTCGTCGTAGACGAGTTGGGAAAGTCCAAGATATTGTTGTGGCAGCATGTCTGATGATCAAGGACACCTATCTGACGACCAGAATCTCTTCGGTTAGTTGACATCTATAACCACCCCACCCTACACACACACAGATACACACACAAAGTGTTCTCCAGATACGTCTACTACTGGTACTACTCTAGCCGCCTCTACGGCTCATGTCAGTCCCCTTCCCTTACCCACGCATATGGGTACACTCCAGGGATTCTTCCATTAGGCAAGGAATAGACCATGAGTCCGTTTTCCGGTCATCTTTTGTCGTAAAATCTTCAACCTAAATCACTTATATGTATATATTTTTTGAAAGAGCGTGATTATTTTAAAACACAGCACTGTTATGTTGTAGAAAAATGAATCTCGAACATCCCCCCAACCCCCCAAGCTTGCTTCATTTTTCCAAGAAAACCCCCCAAAATGTCGAAATTCCCAGAAAAATCTGTAAGAGCGGTTTCAATTAAATTTCATTCTCGCATTTCCTGAACCGGTATCAACTTAAAAAGGAAAAAGTGGGTTCAACCTGCTCGTTTTTTGTCTGATTCACTCTCCGTAAGTGAGTACCGATTTTTAAGCACACCCAAGGAGCATAACTGAGGCGGGACAAAATTTACTCAATGACACCTATCGCCGTGTAGACGAAGCCAGCCATCGATCTGTACGTGCTCGTTTGAAGCGTTGATAATGCTGAATAGGATAGTATTATAGATATAAGCCATTAAGAAGACAAGAAGAATTATGATGTAGCAGAATATATACATATACACGAGCAGTCTATCGTATTATGAAATTAGACTGGGGCCATTGCTACGAAACTTTGGCGGGCCACCTTAAGGGGCAGGTTGTTTTTCGCTTTCCAATAATTCATAAAAACTAAATAATACACATCCGTTCCATTCTTTTTGGACTGTAAAGTAAATAGTTCTGGCAAATTTATATCATTGTGATAGGACCTGTTTGTGCCATAATATCTACCGAAATCTCATTCCAGGGGGAGATAACTCCTGTAAGGAATACAGTATGTAATAACTTCAATATTATACCATTGGACTCACTGTGGATTCTTTTAATCGAACTTCTGGTCTTCTATCCACCTCGAAAATGGCGCTTCAGATGGAACTAGGCAGTCGAGAATAAGCAATATGGCGTAATGACACATCTCTGCTTCGTAATGGAGTCTACGTTGAGATAATGCATAGACTACACTATTATGCCTTTAAGGGTGCACTCCAGAGATTCTTTCATTCGGCAAGAAATAGACTATCGGTCCGTTATTCGGCCACCTTTTGTCGCAAAATCTTCAACCCAAATCACTTATATGTATATATTTTCTGAAAGAGCATGATTAGGCTATTATTTTAAGACACAGCACTGCTATGTTATAGAAAAAGGAATCTCGAACATTCCTCTCCAATCTTGCTAAATTTTTCCAAGGAAACCCCCTCAAAATGTCGAAAAATGGTAAAATCCGGCTCAATTTCCAGAAAAATCTAAGAGCTGGTCTCAGAGTCCCCTTTCTCTATCCACGTCTCGTACCTGGTATCACGAGTCCCGTTCCTCTAGCCATGCCTAGGACCTGGTGGCAGAGTCTTCTTCCTCTGTCCACACCTAAGACCCAGTGTCATAGTTCAGCTTCTTCTAGCCACGCCATGCCTAGGACTGGTGTCAATAATCCCCTTCATTTAGCCGCGTATAAGACCTGATATCAGAGTCCCCTTCCTCGCAACGTCTCGGACCTGGTATCAAGAGTCCATTCCTATATTCACGTCTCGGACCTGGTGTCAGAGTGCTCTTCTTCTACTCACGTATAGGACCTGGTGTCAGAGTCGCCCTCCTCCAGCCACATACACAGCAAGGTCTCTCACGTCTGTCAACGCCCGCCGCCATCTGGCTTAACGCAAAGGGTTGCTTTTCATACATTGTAACGATGTGCAAGGATGGTGGATACAATCACTCATGCACTCCCTCATGGACACTCTCTTTTCGTTGAAAAAGATGTTCCCGACATTAGGATGAACGTTAAGGGCGATCATGTACTACGTTGAATTGGCGTTCATGAAGATAGGAGTTAAGGACGTTCGCTGGTTATCTTGGAACCTTAGGGCACGTCTAGAGACTACTTCCTCTAGCCACGTCTAGGGCCTCGTTCCATGGCCCAGCTTCATCTAGCCACATGGAGGACGTGGTGTCAGAGTCCCGTTCTTCGAGCCACTTTTACGGCCTAGTGTCAGAGTCCCCTTCCTCGAGCCACTTTTACGGCCTGGTGTCAGGGTCCCCTTCCTCTGGCCACGTCTCGGAGCTGGTGTCCATTATGTCAACTTTGATACAGATGCATGCGCCTATGCTCCGTGTGCAAAGGGCTGCCCCACCTGACTTGGTCTGGACCATTGTGCGTGGAGCGGTACCCGCCTCCGTGCGCTGTCTATGCGAGTCTTGACAGTCAACGTTTCGCTGACTTCGCCGCTGATTTGGCGTTCTTTTTTAAAAGATCGGTCAGTGGGGTTACAAATTTCCCACAAACTTCCTGTAGAAACCAATCGTTCCCAGAAATTTGACTAACTCCCGTTTAGAACCAGGTATAGAGATTCCACAATGGCTTCGACCCTGACACAACGTGGTAGTATTTGATCTTGACCCTGCACAAGACACAAATAGGTGACCCGACCCTGAGAAAACTCTCTTTTCTTCAGATTTATCACAAGATTTGCATCGGCAAGTCTGTCAAATACCTGCGAAGGATGTTTCAGGTGGTAATCTCAGATGTTTCTATACACCAGTACATCATCAATGTATGCAACACAATGCTCCAGTCCGGAGCATTCTTCACCCTAATAGGTATGACCTTGCACTGGTATAAAGCATCCGGTTTTACAAACGCAGGTATTTCTTTAGCCCTGTCAGACCTGTATGTAGCCTTTTAGCAAGTCTATCTTGGTCACTTAAGCAACATGCCCGACCCTAACTTCGATTCTAGAAATCGAATAAAAATCAGTGCGTGTCAGTGTCTACCTTACGGTAATCTATACAGAACCTTCGTCAAACAAATCTGGTTTAGGTATGACTACATTGGGTGATTCCACCTACTCTTAGTGAGATATGCAAGAAGCGAAAAAAAATTACGACGCCTGGCAAGTAAAAGCCAACCATATGACTCCACAGGAAAGCCTCTCTCGTCACCTCACCTTCAGCCTAGAATACGGCGGATTCTAAGACGTACTCTTGATATATATCAACCGCGCTTTTATCGCAGTTGTTCACGTGAAAACTATGAAGTAACCAATCGGCCCTAGCACGGGCGCGAAATTAAATATATTAGCTCGAGAGTTGTGATGACAGATCATCCTAAATCAGTAACTCATCTGATGTTAGTCGACTAGCGTGGAGGGCGTCTAATGGAGTAAACGCTTCAACACTCAATTAACATGGTAATGCAAGAATACACAGAAAAACTAACCTGTAATGCCACACCAAAACAACAAACCTACATATCCTTGTCAAATGACATGAACAGAGGGCGGGCCTCTGGGATTAACAGTCCACCAGCAGAATCCTACCATATACAGATTATAACTTGGTGGGATATGTAAGAGATCGGACTGCGACTACAAAGCAACCATATGACTCAACAGGAAAGTCTCCCTCAGCACCTCAGCTCTGGTTTGGCTCTTTAATATAATGCTTCAGCATGGAGTTAACCTCTTCTCGTACCTGACCTAACTTTCCAGGATTAAGCCTATATTGGTATTGTTTAATAGGTTGAACCCCATCTACAACGACATAAATGAGCAGCAAGATGGATACAACCGGGTTTGCCAGAACAAAATTCAAGGAGCATCTTCGTGATATTTACTCTCTGCTGTTCAGACAAATGACCCAGTTAACGTCCAGGTTCTCTGGAAACTCTGAGTTTGACAGGTTTGCTGGCAATGGTTCCATGTGAGGTTTTCCCAAGTCCGTGTTGTAAAGTTCTTCAGTAACGTTTGAGTGACTCTCTTCTGAATTACTACAATGACTGCCCCAACCGATAAACTGGCTTCACGTTCATGGTATTTCTTAATGCGAATGTTAATGTGACATACCCCTTGGGTTTTTTCTGATCAAGAATACTAACTATATAGCAGACTTCGGAATGTTTCGTCCACTAAAACTTAGCGGTCATTGGCTCACCTTGTCGGGGTAATATGATCAACACTTTTTTTGAACAAGGTTTGACTTTGGCGGCAAATCGAGATTTCATTGCCTTTTGAAAGACCTAAGATGTTCTTTGGTTAACTCGCATGCCTCAGAGAGTCTTTCTCTGAAGGTAGACACATATTTCAAGAGGGTAGTCTCCTCAATCTCACTAACAAACCGCTCTGTTACGTCTTCAATGGTCATCTAACTTCATGTCCATAGACTAGCTCGAATGGGCTAAAGCCTGTTGACATGTCCCTTGTAGCAAATAGAACAAAAGTTGTCTAATACCTAACTCGCGCATGACCCACTGGTAAAGTTCCGACAAAAAAGTTGACCCTAGTTAGATTCAATCTGTGGAGGCCATATCGAATGCAAAACTGATGCAAAGTTTCCACTACTGCCTTTGCGGTTATTGTTTTAAAAGGAACTGCCTCAAGAAATGTAGTCGTCACATCCAGGATCATCAGCAGATATCTATATCCAGATTTTGTCAAGGTAGCTAGGGGACCGACACAATCTACCAAAACTTTACTAAATGCCGAAATCGGTATTAATGAAGCTCGTTTTCTCATTTGCTGAGGTTTTCCTGTTATCTGACATGTATGACAGACCCTACAGTAACTCTCAACATGCTTGTGCAGTTTGGACCAGTAATTGTTGCATTACTCTAGCTGTGGAATGTCATGAACTGTAAGATTTCATTCCGATAGCCCGGGAGTACCATAATCTTTGACTAGCTGGACTTTTGGGTGGTCTCCACTTCTCCATTAAAATGCCCGACTTCGCATAGTCACGTTTAGGGACTTCCCCTGCTTCTATTTCAGACAATGCGGTGTCCACAACATCCCTGATAACATCTGCCTGCTGTTCCTTATCCAGTGATAACCGATTGAAAATAGAATCTTGTAACTTACCAATCTCATTATTAAGATCTAGATTACCCCAAAAGATCTCTGATAGCCAAGCACCCGTATCATTCCCCACTTTCTCGCGCTGGATTTCTTCCTGTTTCTCCGTGCGAGACTGTGACATAGTCACTACACATGCAAGAAATATTCCTGGAAATTCGTCTGTTAAAAACCCCGTATCAGATTTAACTATGGGCTTATCTGACACTGTAGGCAGAACTACTAAGTCATTTCCTAACAATAAGGTCACACCCGCAATGGTAATGTCGCAACAATCCCAACTCTTACTGGACCAGTGACCAACTCACACTTAAGGTTAACTTGGCTTTAGAGAGCAGGAGTGTAATACCCATCAATGCCCTGAATCAATGCAGTAGCGTTCACAGAACTATCCCTAGGCCGAGTCATCACATCAGTTTACTTCAGACACTGTGACGCCCCTGTATCTCTCAAGATAACTACAGATTTGATTTTTCCCTCCGGATTAACTGGCGACATTTCTCCCTTATATAAGAAACTTTTGTATCCCTCTGATATCTGATTTTCACTAATATCTACTTTGTCAGGTTCTTTGTGTACAATCTCCATCAACCTTACAGTTTTCTGCCTATGGGAGATAACTCTATTTTTACGAAAGCAAAGGGGTTATTCTCCTGTCTGTTACGGAATTCCAACAATCCGCCTTGAGATGACCTTTCTTCGAACAATAATGATATGTAGGTGCATTCCATGACTTGAAACAAGTTTCCCATCGATACGACTAACACTAGCTTTCTGATCGATCTTATTACCAAATGATCTCGCAATAAATGGCGAGTCGAAATATTCAAGAAATACTGTTCTTAAATTCTTCCATAAGAATCACTCCCCTCAACTGGTCATATTCCTTCTATACATTTAACGACCTATACAGCCTATCAAATTCCATCTTTTTCTCTCTTGCAGACTCCACAAATGTCTTCCCTTACTGCCTCTTCCAGTTTCTAAATCTCTACCAGTAGGCGTCAGGCACCAGCTCATAGGCTGTCAAAATGGCTGCTTCCATCGCTTCATAATTACTAAACTGTTCCACAGATGATGATGTAGAAACTTCAGTTGCCTTGCCTACAAATACACTATGTAACAACATAGCCCAGCGATTTTATGGCCACTTCAAACAGTGGACAATTTTCTCAAAAGACGAAAATATGTCGTCATCTCATCCTCACTGAATTTAGGAACCAGTCTTTTCTCAGATCTACCAGATGGGAGCGATATGCAAGAGGAGGGAAAAGTTGACTAAAAAGCAACCATATGTCATATACGATGGGTTCTCGGACGTAGCCTAAATATCTAAACCGCGCTTTTATTGTAGCTGTTCACATGGAGACTATGAAGTATCCACACGGCCCTAGCACCAGCTTAAGCGGGATTAGATGCGCCAGCTTGCGGGCTGTGATGACAGATCAGCTCAAACAACTCATCTCCTTGACCTAATTCCTAATTCATGCATACGCAGTTCATGCTCTCTTTGTCTAGCATTTTCCACTCTCTTTATTCTTTACTTCTCCCTTTTTAGTTTTTTCAACATCAAATATTCAGATTTGTCCACCTCACTGTCCTTGTCTAACCTTAGCTTTTCCTTTCTTTCCTCTACTCCTACTCTTCTTTTTTTCTGCCTCTAACTCCTTTTCTCTCAGCGCTATCTTCGCTAATTCTACATCCTTGTCTAGCTCAAATACCTCATCACCGCACTCACATTCTAGGTTGGAATACTCTCCTATTGCTTGGACTATGTCATTCTTCCTCCTACTGGCTGATGCACTGATATTTAAATGGCTGTTTTTAACTTAAATCCTCTAAATCATTTATGGACTGGTTGTCCTCGCATGAATATATATATGATTGCTCTCAAAATAGAACCTGAAGATGTTTGCTAAATCTGTGGCCAATAATGAATCAAACAAAATCCACGTTTAGGATTGGTGTAAGGGTCCCTTCCTTCAGCCACATCTGTGCCCTGGTGTCAAAGTCTCCTTTCTCTAGCCTCGTCTAGGACCTCATGTGCTGTCTATGTGAGATTGGACACGTCTTAAAAGACAACGTTCCACTGACTCCAGCGCAAAAGACCAAGTTGGTACATCACAAGACAGATCTTCGTACCCTTGTACTTCAAACCCTGCAATCCCCGTACCCTATCCCGCCTACAATCAAGAGGTTAATCATGCTCGATGAGCACATGAGCCAGATTTTACAACGGCGTGAGACAGAACAGCACTAAACTCAGACGCTTTAACGGTATACCACGTTTATGCCCCAAATGTATCAACTTCATCGCCAGTCGCACAGCCACCACAGCTGACGTTACCAGGTTTACCACCAGCACCTCCGCCGGTTGTGGAGAACGAAGACATGAAGAGCCTACCGGCCGTGTTCCAGAGAAGGGCTACCTTCTTGCTGGAGCGGTTGTAAAAAATCCGAAGATGCCCCGAAACGACCGCGGCGAACTCCTGTTCTCTACCCAAATGATCCCCGACAACATGATTGACTTGATGAATGCTATGATGCGTATGATATCACAGGTGCCTCAAATATGACAGGCGTTTGCAACAAGGGTTGCAAGAGATGCACGTCCCACGAGAAATGGCGGAGAATCCCCAGCGACAACAGACTCCCAAGGCTGATAGAAGGGCTTGACGAGCGAAACCTCAGTCGTCAGTACCACAAGCCAGACGCGTATATGGCGGCCTTGCACGAGCTGATGGCGAATCGGACGAGCCCATAACCAAGCCAATATGACGAAACCATTCCCGTGTGTTAATTACGTGAACATAACGCACAACGAAAATACAAGTTCCAGTCGATCATTGCTTTGGGCTTCAGTGTTAATCAAACGTCACAGCAGCTGCTCAATCTCAGTAAACTCAAATATAATATCACGGAATATTATATCTGAATTCCGCCCTATATAAATCCCGTGCGAGTTGAAACTACTATTGTTAGCCAATCGGATGGATAGCTGGTTGCAACTATTTCAAAATCACGCCCACAGTAATTACACACGGTAGCTAGTGGCCTAATATATAAACATTATACTGAAACAGTTTCCAAATAGGGCATCATTTCCAGACAGGGTCCGTAAACATCAAAAAGTTTACTCCCGCCGAAAAGTTTGGCTTTGTTAGCGGTAGAAAATATCAAACGATTGTGCCGTGCGAAGATGTTAATCTCCTTGAAGTAAGCTTCAATCATTGTCAGAGCGAAAAGGTTGAAATGGTCGTGATTGGCTGATTATGGGATCTCGTAGAATATCGACGAACATTTCGCACGAAGTTTTCATAGCGTTACGTCTAGATGGTATTCCCCTGATTTACCATCTTGGTTTACCTAGATTGAGCAGCTGCTGGGCTTTTCGTTCCAGAGCTACGTCGGACGTGCGTTTGGGAGGACAAAAACAAAGAAGAACCTGAATGTCGGGTTAAACGGACTCTATATCTATTCGGAGGTGATCGATATATACATCATCTAGTATAGCAATGTCTTCTAATAAGCGTCTGCCCGAGATCAAGTCATGCAAAATTTTAATCCCGATCTCTATCTACCAGGCCGAAACATGCACCATCAACATCGGACACCAGACGACCGATCACATTCGAACGAAGCAAAGTAACACCACTTTCGCCAGGCTCGATTGCCGAACTTGAAGGTGGCATATCACCTGTGCGATGCATACAGCTATGTGGACTATTACATCAAACAAGCTGGGGGTGCTACTCGTCTTTAGCGGCACACGCCTTCAACAAGGTCACGGACTAGAGAACGCACTTGAAAGCGGTTGGAAAACAAGTCCTTCGAAGTTGAATGCAAACCCTGAGTGATGCGTTCAGTTGTGTTCCCATTCGAGCTAGAGACAGTCAAATGTCGAGTCAAAGAAGCGGGATACGTCTTAGTCGTCAAAGTGGAAAAAGCCATGGGGAATAAAAGAACTTCGCACCAGGTGACCATCGCCCAAGCGACGACGCATATCGAAGTCCCGGGGCATCATTGGATAAAAATGGCCTTCTTCCACCAAGAGTCGTGCCTCTCTACCAACAGAGGCCCTTTGTCAGGGGAACAGATCGGTGGTACTGACACTAGACTGCCAGTTAGCGCTATGAAAGCTATCGGTCTAATCCGTTTTTGTAGACATTCTTTCAACCACCAAGAACAGTCCACGTATCGATGTGTGAATTCTGGTCGAGTCCCTGTCAGGTGAGTCGCCATCATCGAGTCATTCATAGCCTCACCACGCCGGCTCTCTTCACTTCTCAGAAGATCGACCGACCCGCCGCCGTGGTCGAAGAGCCCATTTAGGTGGATCCACTATGAGCCTATAGAGATTGATCTCAGCGTCGGGCAGCCCACCCGTCCTCCTTACATTCCCACCAAATGAGGCCACGGCGTGCACATTGGATCGTGTTGGACCGGTTTGAACCGGTTGTTCGAAAAATAGATCGTCAACAAGGCGAATTCCCTGAGGTCCTGGAGTATACATGGAAATGGGTTTGAACCTTGGGTTTTCTAAAAGTAGATCGCCAGCTAGTACTATAACAGCGAGCGTTCTCTGTGTCTCAGCAGACACTTTGTCAACCACTAGGCCAAGATGTTCACTTGTACTACCTGTACATTTACGTACCTGCATCACTTACGCCGCCATACGTCTGTCAGCCACGGTTCTACCACACAGTAGTGTGACCAGACCCAGCGCCCTCTGGAAAGAAATTAAGAGAGAGAGAGAGAGAGAGAGAATTAAGGTTTAACGTCGCGTTCATACATCACAACGGTTACACCATGGGCCAGCGGCAAAGGGAAAATGTGAGGAATGTGGACACCCCTTCAAACGTCTAAGTCAGTTGCGGCTTCACCAAGGCTTATGTAACCCTGTGCCGCAGGTACGTTTGAGGATAAAAGAACCCGTAGCCCCCAGCGATCAGGGGCCGCCCATCCGCCATCCACCCAGGATACCTGTACGACATGCAGGCAAACGTTTCAGCGCCTGAATCAATCACACCGGCATGAACGGTTACTCAACGAGATACCCAAACATCAATGTGATGATTGTGGTAGAGTCATCTGTGGTGGATGATTGTGATTGAGCCGCTATCAGCGTGTACGGCATCAACGAGACTATGGACCGCATACCTCCCAATACATCTCCGCCTCCCAATACATCTCACCATCCTCCTACATATTGCCCCCCCCCCCCCATCTTACACATTTCCCTATATCTTTACTCCTCCTCTGACAGCTGAGGAGGACGTAGGTTCCAGTTCATAGTTTCGTAATGACCCATCTATTTTCATAATAGGGTAGACCGTCCGTGTTCTGCTACATCATAAGTCTGCTTGCCTTCACCATAACATACACCTATAACACCATCACGTTCAGCATTATCAGTGCTGCAAAAAGTCATATTCGGATCGATGGCTGGTTTCGTCTACACAGTGATCGGGGTCAAGGAGTAAATTTTGTCCTGCCCCAGGTTACCCCTCGGCTGTGCGTATAACTCAATTACGACGCAAAAACTTGGAAAAAACTGTTAGGTTGACTCTCAATTATTTCGCCTTTTCAAATTGGCACCGTTCCTGTGAGCACGATGCAGAAACTTAATTGAAATCGCTCTTATAGATTTTTCTGGAAATTGGGTCGAATTTCACCATTTTTAGATTTTTTAAGGGGTTTTCTATGAAAATGACGCGAGATTGAAGGGGAAAGTTCGTCCTTCAATTTTCTATAACGTATCAGTGCTGTATCTTAAAATAATGACTTAATCATGCTCTTCCAGAAAAAAATATATAAGTGATTTGGGTTGACAGTTTTACGACAATTGGTGGCGGACCCACGGCCTATTCCCGGTCGAATAGAAGAATCCATGGATAGCAGAGACACCACTCACCCAATAGGTTGAGGAGTCCATCCATTCAACTTCCAGTTTATTTTCGATGCCCATCCGGTGAGTGAGGTGTACCACCGTCTGTGGGCAATCATCCGACCATGTTTTCATCGCCATATTATTCCAGATCTCTACAATTTCCGCCTGATCGAACTCGCCTGTCCACCCAGCTATGTCGAGGCGATCTTTCACGATCATGCCACTGTCCTTTGCCTGCGGCTAACTTTCGGGTACATCTTACACCATAAAGAGAGAGATCAACTAAGGTATTACTATCCGAGTAACAACATACACACCTTAGACCAACCCTCCATCATCATTAACCTTGCGTCGTTGGAGACAGGCCTCAGCGCAAAATGGACCGTGGAGATGGACCAAGATCATCCACTGATGGCAATGGCCGAATAGGCGTCTACGCTCAGGCGGATGCTCACTGAACGAAAATGACCGACACACAAAGAAAATAAACACACCTAGAACGGCTCCCCATCTTGGGTATGATGTAACATTGGGGATAATAAAATGATTGGTATGCAAGTCTGTGATGAAGTTCTCTCATTCAAACCCCTTTGACGTAGTCAAATAGAATACTGCTATTTATATCACGGGATGAGCGTGGGGCTATGTATACGTGTATGCGTGTGTGTGAGTGTGCACACACCCAAATGTGTGAGTGTACGAACTCCCACCTGAAATGCACTTTCTCCACCACTCACCGAGTGCGCATTTGCATATCATCGGACCTATACGACGGGAGTGTACATAATGAGAGTTTCAACAATATCATGCCAGCCACTCTGGGTTAGTGAATATGCCTACGGGTGTTTGTAGGCGCTAAGTCGCAAGTATACAACGGATCGTATCTGCGCATTCTCTACTACTAATTACATCACCCTCATGTCATTTCGTATCATGTCAATAACATCCCCATCCAAATGATGCCGTCATAGTCTCGCGACGTATATAACCACACCACAGAAGTCATGTACCATACCACAGGCACGCTACAGTCCACATGCCCAACCCTATAGATGGGCTAATGTATGGGGGGAGTAGCTGTGTTTACACTCATCTGAGTGTGCATCCAACGATATCTTCGCTTTCTCTACTACTTCCCGAATGCGGCTGTGCCCTGACATCACTGTCACACCATGGCCAGGACACTACACACAAGAGCGTTGCGTAAGTCAGCCCCCTCATATGTTGGTGCCATCCCTGCCACAATTCACTATACCACGGTATAGAATGAGACTTGTGGCAGGGATGACCAACCATACTCTTCCCCCAAACCGCCAACCACTTTACACCTAAGGTCACAACTCACACTTACGCACTCATTCCAACTTGAACCAGAATACGAGTACAGTGAGCTGTAGCCATCTTTTCTCTGATTTCTTTTGCATCTAGATGGCGATTTGCATTCGATGTCGATAGCCGATCAACCCTGAATACAGCTGTGATAGCGGACAGAACTGCCCCAGTGTGATAACACTGGTGCCGGTGTGGAGGCTAAGAATGTTCGGTGGCTATAAGAGTGTCCGGTCCTTATCTTAACCCAGCTAGGACATTTTTCTCCACACTGGGGACAAATGTCCATTCCTGGTTGCAATAGAAAAGGTTATGAAAAGGGACACTAATCACCAGGGGACATTCTTATCCATCACATCGGGCCTACGCCAAGTTCAAAGGTATTTCATCTTCAATAAGTTCGATGTTAAATTTCTTGCACATCGATTTAAATGTCAATTCCCGTCACGGTACAGGTTTGACTATGAACTGTCGATTGACGCACTCTCGAGGAATAAAACCACGCACAGTTGTTTCCGATTGGCAGATCATCCGAACTGATAATAGATATTAAAATGATTGGGGTTCGGGCAAATATTTGGTGATGTTTAACCGTACATATGAAGATGGTAAATATATCTCCCCCAAATTTGTTAGGCAGGCTAGAGGTATTCTGAAATAGCAGTCTGGTCAACATTGGACCCAAATCACGGCATACATCGATACATCCTCGCTAAAACCAGGGGTACCTCTGTCCTAGAAAAAGCCCCTCGTACGCTTGGGCAATGTATCGCGGTCAACGACACAGAGCGGCATCCTGCAGATATTGACCAATCAGATCACTGATAGCTTGTGCGATACCCAGTGGCAGAAGAACATGCACCTTTTCAACAACCATGAACATTAATAAATATAAGGCAACATAGTTTAAAACAAAATCTATTTGAAGAGAAAATAAACCCATTCATCTCCATTCATCTACCATCAAACTAGCCAAGTTGACATGGCTTCGTTCGTTCCTACTACGCCATGAGTCCTCTCATTGAACTTACATGTACACTCCGGGATCACACGGCTCCAGGAGTCGTTCGGCTCTATCCGGCAATAAATCAACCCCTCCCAACTCTCTGTCTATTGTTTTTATCGAGTTCGGCAATCAGTTTGATTGCCGTAAAGAGCTCGTCCGTCTGCAATCAATCTTCAAACATCAACGGTCGTTTGAATTCCTTGTCTCTGCCGCCATGTTATTCATACGGGTCACGTGATCGGCACGCTACGATATGGCCGCGACAAAACTGCCCGGCGGAACAAACCCGTTCATATCAGCCGTCAAAACTACCAAGAAGAATGGAGTACCAAGAAATCGTTGCCCTCTTCCAAGGAATTAAGCATAGGTACAAAATTGATTTTGATCTGAAACCTGAGCAGGTTTCAATCATTCAAGCAATCCTCAATAAAAAGGATTGCATGGGAATTTTGGGAACTGGTTTCGGAAAATCAGTCACCTATGTGATTCCACCACTGCTGTTGGATGTGGTAAGTATGAAATAAGTATGAATAGATTTTTGACAGACCACTGAAATAACATTTTCCCATAGAAGTAGCACAAATTAATTCACAACAACAACAATTAATGTAATAGAGCAACAAAAAAACGTGTGTGTTGCATATTATTTACATATTTCATAAAGTATGGTCTTTAAATTTGCAATCTATTTGTTTGCTCACACTCTTACTTAGGCTTGAATATCTTAACTCAGAATCACAACAATTATTCAATTTGAGGTTTAACAGGGCACTTAATTCTTTTGGTAGGCTGAATCCGTGTTGGTGACTTCCATTTGTCGGGAGTTGGGGTCATTGCCATTGGTCTTTTCACTGCTTTTTTCAATTGATAGAAACATTTCTCACAGAAAAAACCCTCTTGCTGTGGATATATCAGATGGCAGCTTCTCCTACTGAACCCCTTTCCTATCTTCTGAAAGGGGTTTTCGCACCTAACGCAAACAGCAGCCTCCGCCATCTGTATCTCCCTCGTCATCAACTTCGCCGGGGGTGAGAATCTACGTGCGCATTTTGACAGCTGATTTGAACGGGTTTGTTCCGCCGGGCAGTTTTGTCGCGGCCATATCGTAGCGTGCCGATCACGTGACCCGTATGAATAACATGGCGGCAGAGACAAGGAATTCAAACGACCGTTGATGTTTGAAGATTGATTGCAGACGGACGAGCTCTTTACGGCAATCAAACTGATTGCCGAACTCGATAAAAACAATAGACAGAGAGTTGGGAGGGGTTGATTTATTGCCGGATAGAGCCGAACGACTCCTGGAGCCGTGTGATCCCGGAGTGTACATGTAAGTTCAATGAGAGGACTCATGGCGTAGTAGGAACGAACGAAGCCATGTCAACTTGGCTATGATTATTAACGCCACCTCTTAAACGAGAGAACTAAACATTTCAACAGTTAGATATTTAGATTTATCTATCTATGCAAATGCGATCAGATTTACCTTGGCTGCGCAGCTGAAGTACGGTTCCAGGCCTTGCTTTTCGTCAAAATTCACGGGTATCCAAACGGATACCCGCAATTTCAGTTTACGGGTATCTACCAGTATCCACTGAAGTGACGAAAAATTGAAGTGTGGAGATTAAAGTGGAATAAACATTTATGTACTCTTTTCATGTTTACTGTTGTTAATAGGATAATTGATTCTCACATCATGTTGTTCCCCACCGCTGTGTAGCCATTCGATTCACTGAGCTGATATTTGACCGTTCAATCAACTGTCAATTTTACTGTGATAGGATGAGTGGATACACTTTCTGTTGAGCAACCACAATAACATGCAGCATGATTTATGAAATTGTGTCAAGGATTGTCTCCTTGAATTAATTTAATTTGGAGCTGTAATTTGGAGTCACTTGAAAATTTCCGATTTAAGGTTATGGACCTTGATTATATTCTCATTATGGACTAAAAAATAGCTCTGTCTCTCACTATGAATGTCACGGGTCACCAGCTCAGCTTCCGACTTCATTCATTACGAATGTTTATTTAAGTGCTGCATATATAGTAATACCATCTTCATGACACCTAGCATATAACTTAAATATGTTGATGAATTGAACAAACACACAATATGAACTTAAAATTGAGTGATGTAAGTCAAGAAATTACGAACAATTCCAATGAACACACATTTAAGAAGTTCACCACAGCACTAACTTCAGGGATTATATAATGAGTTAATTTCGTGTTTTCGTCGTTCTGTATGAAGACAAAACCATCCTTTACATTATCTGGCCATCCGTTGTAAGCCTGTACAGATATTGTCTTTCCTTTCGCCATTTTCAAGCAGATTGGAATCAAGCCCTCTCGTGTCCTCCATGTTTACCGTTTGTAAACATCGACCATAACACGATAGTTTCTGCAATTGCATTCTCCTATGCACGGTTGTTTGTGTAAATGCCCGTAGCTACAGATGATACGACGAAAATCGTCCAGTACAAGAGAATGCACGCAGCTGCCATAATTCGTCGCCCACTTAGACGTCGTAAAAATATTAACTTCCGCCATTTGTAAAGCCTGCGGTCGATGATTTCTAGGTAAACTATCGTTTATTAAAGCCGAATATGGTTTTTTT
>JAVTVY010007795.1:0-44164 GCA_036873755.1 Hanleya hanleyi
TATCCACGATACAGATAACTTACCGGTACACAAGTGGTTAGTTTAGACTTCTCTAAAGCTGGTATATCCAGGATACAGATAACTTACCGGTACACAAGTGGTTAGTTTAGACTTCTCTAAAGCTGGTATATCCACGATACAGATAACTTACCGGTACACAAGTGGTTAGTTTAGACTTCTCTAAAGCTGGTATATCCACGATACAGATAACTTACCGGTACACAAGTGGTTAGTTTAGAGTGAGAACTTCCACATTTAGGTGGTTATTCAGATTTCAAACCTAACCAATTACAACACATATAAGGGAAGTGGGAAGAGGTGCCGACATACTGACTGCGTCATATGACTTCACAGAATAGTCTTCTGGTAAACCTATTCTAAAGCTCATACCAAGAATCTAACGATTCGTGTTATGTGTTGTATCTCAGGTACGCTTTTATTGTACCTGTTCATGTGGCAACATGGATGATATGACCACACGGCCCCTAGCACCGGCATAAGCGGTATTAGATACAAAACTAGAGAGCTATGATGGAAATGCTCTGACAACTCGTATACTGGTAATTGGTGAGCTGTTTCGCTGTGACAACTCGTACATTGGAGATTGGTGAGCTGTATCGTCGTCAGATGTAAAAGACGGCAATTAACACAAAAGACTAGTCTGTAAGGCCCGATGTCGACCCAGCATCAACTTCCCACAAATGCCAACATATATCAAAGACCAAAAGGTCTGTACAGGGGGCGGGCCTCGGGGACGAAACGTCCACCACAGAGACGACAAGGCGTCGAATTGGTTGACGAGGTATGCAGGGGAAGGTACATGGAGAAGCCTGAAGACAAGAGGTGGTCAAACGTACTTAGGAATTTGTATGCGTCCATATTTCCACAAGGCACCTGTGGATTGAAGAGTGCTGTTTTTCTTAGGCAGATTTTTCACTTCTTATTCATTAAAATATGATGTTATCTTCATCGTTGAATACATAATGGCTGGGGGTACTTATATCGATAATAAATTCAAAGAACGTCATTGTCTCTGAAAAGGGAGAAATATTTGTTTTATAAGTTTATCCATCGAAACAACAACAACCACTTCATGCATCAGATCATTAAGGCATATTCGAATTTTTTTAACAATCTTTGATGAATGATTGATGAACGTGTGATGAAAGTTTGATGAACGTGTGTAATGGGATAACAGTCTAACTAATGGTAATTTTTTGTCATCGCCATGGATAATCGCACATCCTTGTTCAATGGTCGATCAATATTTGGCTAATCAATCCCACACAAGTCGACTTCTCCGTTCACACTTCGAATTAGCCTCGATATATCAGCCCAAATAAAGCATTCAAATTTCGTCTATAAACCAGAGACGAATCAATCAGAGTGAGTGAGTGAGTGAATATGATTTAAGGTCGCTTTCAACTATATTTCAGTCATTTCACGACGTTGGGTCCTATTCCCTTTCACACCCGGGAACCACACGGATGGGGTCCTATTCCTTTTCACACCCGGGAACCCCACGGGTGCCTCAGTTAGTCGCCTCTTACGACAAGCTCTCTGAGGAGCTGAGGCCTCTTCTTACCATGACCTGCGGTGTGCACAACGACATCCCAGGTCAATCCCCGGAAGCCACACGGGGCCGAATCAATCAGAACATACCCAACGACTTTGTGTGAGCTGACGTATTAGCTCAGTAGTCGATTTGTATTTGCTACAAGGCTCTACAACCAAGCGAATTCTAAATGTTTGGGGATGAATTTCATACACATATTCTGGGGTACAATGTTTCGTGGCTTCTTAGCGGGGTTAGGACCCGAGTGGAGACTCAGTTATTCAGTGTCTTCATTTAATTCTTTATATAAACAGTCACAGATATTTACAAGTACATGTATCAAATTCAGCAATATGCCAACTCGGGTAAAATGTGTATGGGTTCTTTCTGTCGAGGATAGGTTGGTAATCTCTCTGTTGTCTACCTTTATTCATCATAACCTAATTAGAGAGAACATACCACCAGGATGTATGCTGTATTTTCTTGGAGCACGGTGTTGAATTATTCGGTTAGCATTTTCACGTATAATAGAGTTAAAAGTTTTTTTTGCGGAGAATTGATAATTATCTTCAATATTTATATGTGCTGTATGAGTGGGTTATTGATTGGCTGCCCTATGTATCTGGCTATCTCCACTTCCATATAAGGAGAAATGACGTAACTATGGCGGTAGAGGTCGCCGTGCAGATACTTGGGACAACCAACCAATAACCCACTCATGCTGCACATTTCGAAATTCAAATGGATTCGTGGTCTATGAGGTTTCGTGCCTATTTATAAATTCTGCGCATCTGAAAACCCCTCGGCTCTAGGGCAAATGTGTTAAAGCTTATGACAATCCTGTCTAGCCAATCGTGTTTGGTGCTACAGATCCACACACATGCAGTCTTGAAATGGATTGTAATAGGTTGAATGGTGAATATTATGATTTGTACACATTTGAATAGTGAGACATGCCCCGACAGTAGCAATTCATTATACATTTAATTTGAAATCGACTATTCGGCATGCTTGGAGATGACCTAATAATGATCTAACAATGCTGACATAACAATGAAATAAGAAATTCATCACTCAGTCATGTGGAAAATGGAGATGAAAAAATAGATCAGTGGGAATCGGTGAGGATAGATCTTATACTATTATTTATTTTAGGAAGCAGGACCCTTCATAAAAATCAGAAATTCTGAAATATTTTATAGAGAGTGATTGTAGGAGCGAGAGGTGAAAAGAAAGTGTCTCTGAATACACATGCGAATTTTCTTTGAAAGATTTTTAATGTTGAACCGGCTGCAATCTGTTTCAATCTATAATGATTTACTCTTAGTCTGCGTCGTCGTATTTATATGTTGGCTATCTTCGAGTAAATAGCCTACTTTGTGTGGCGTACTGTATATTGTATACCTCAAATTGGGAACAAATTTCGACTCGGCAGGGAAACGATGTGATAATGCAACATGCAATATAATATTCGTTCCTTATGCCAGAGGAAACACCTCATTGTGTAACTTTTGAGATATACTGCATTGATAGAATGCTATCAGATAAAGTTCTGATCAGCACATTCTAACCTATTATTCCCAGACAGGTTTCTGTTGATAATCATTGCTAGTAAGGTATGATTCTGAAGACTTGAAGGTACTTCAGGCCGGAAGTTGTCCATTAGGCCCTATCGCTCACCAGTCAGTTATATAAGTTGGGGAGTATAGCTTTTACCCCATACGATGGAGTTTTCGGGGTTTTCTTCTCATACATGTCATACAATTTTGAATTTCACTATGAAACAAATTACCATAATGAGGAGATTGTGAAATTATTTTCAAAGGTATCGAAATAAATCTTAACAATAATTCTTATGGTTTTTTGCAGTGAGGGGGGGGGGGGAGGGGGGGCCTGAAAATGAAAAAGAACTAAAAATACGCCCCATCGCCTAATCTTTCTATAACGTATTTTCTCACGTGGGGGGAGACAATGCTAGGATATGATGCAACGTTTTCGCGATTGAGATAATTGTAAGAAGCGATATGCAAGAGGTGGGGAAAATTGACATCTGGCGACTAAAAACAACCATATGACTCTTCAGGAAAGCATCCCTTATCACCAAACACTCACACCCGAGAATACGGCGGATTCTCGGACGTAGCCTTAATATCTCAGCCGCGCTTTTATTGCAGATGTTCATGTGGAGACTATGAAATATCCGCACGGCCCCGGAATTAGACACGCTAGCTCGGGTAAAAATGACGGTAAAAATGCTTTAGACTTCACTAAAGCTGTGGGTCTAGCATTTGTTTACTGGTACACTCAATTTTGTACATATACGGACGACTGAGGCAGAAGGCATATTTGATACTTCAGGCTACAGATAACTTACCTGTACAGAAGTAGTAGTTTAGGGTTTGAATTTCGACAAACAGTGTTTATTCAGATACACCAACGTCAATACAGAGGCGGCAAGGCGTCAAATTGGGTGACGACTTATGCAGGGAGAGGCCGGTACATGGAATAGCTTGGTGACAGAGATGATCGAACGTACTTGTAACAAAGACGGAATTGTAGGTGTACAAAAGTTTTTCCTAGATAGATTTTTCACCTCTTAATCATATAAAACATGATGCTATCTGTATCGCTGGATATTGAAAATCTGAGGAGTTTATAATTATAATAGATTTGTGAAAAGTCAGTGTCTCTGAAAAGGTATAAAAATTTTTTTTTATCATTTTAACCATCGAAAATAACAACAAAAACACATGAATCAGGTCATTAAGGTATATTGAAAATTTGAGAACCACCTTTAAAGGCTAAATAACGTTTGTAATGGAATAACAGTTTGACTTCTGGTACTTTTTGTCACCGCCATCGATGATCGCCACATCCCTGTTCATTGTGCCGATGGTCGTCCACCATTTGGCTTATCCTAATAATACACGTATAACATTCTATGTATGATATTAAACCACAGACATTCGCGCAGGATTCCACGTTGAGCTCGACCATCGCTCTACACAATCATGTCTGACGTACATATCACAAAGGTGAGAAACATCGCACATTCATAAGGAAAACATTTTAACACTGAAATAGTGCTGCGACTACAACACATTCTCATTTTGCCACGTATAAACGCTGTCTTTCAGTTTGTACATGATTATTGTTTTCGAGTCTGATATGTGACATGTTCAATGTAGTGCGATCCTCCCGCATTGTACCGAGTGATTAAGCTGAAGTAGGCGCCTCATTCTGAACGTACATTTTTGAGGTGAGGAGACCATACGACGGAATAGCCGACTCAATATATCAGGTGCTGGATGGGGATCTAATAATTTTGTGTGTATTTTTTTGTCAAACTGGACAAAAAAAGGTGTGCTTCGCGATCGTCTCTTGACTTAACAAAGATACAAAAATACGAAAGGAATCATGAATCTCAAATCAACATCGTTTAGGAAAGAGAGGGCTTATCGAACAATACTTTCTTGCGAAAATGCTTTTATATACGCGAACGATTTCTCAGAATCAGAATAATCGCGATATATTATTACAGGGGAAGACATCGTACTTCCATTGTATGGAAATGAGTGATACGCATAGATTAGGTGAACGTTTCCATTAACCTCTACTTTTCTCTCATTTTTCGATAGAAAAATTACCGATCGTCTATCATTTCTAACAATATCGAGAAAACATGTAGTTTCAAAAACTGAAAACTACAATTGACGCGTTTATTAGTGTAATGGTACGATTATCAACGTGAAGCCCAAATCATCCACAAGATTAATGAAATAATCTGACGTACATGTTTCACGAATTACAACATCTTTCTACGACTGAAAAACTCAACGTAATTTGCGATCGTGTTTGATTGGTTGAGCAATCGTCAATTTTCTTGAGATTCAGACACAGTTGAGTCGCAATTCATTTGTGAAAATGTTCTGTGTTGCAAAAACGTTTTCACTGCAATGGTCGCTATTAGCTATAGACAATAACAGCAATCACATCCCCATAAATATTCTGATTTCTGGCCTATACTTTTCAAGTCTCTGGCACAAGAATTCGTCCATTTTAATACATATTTGGATTTTTATGATCAGATTTATTCATTTGTGTCGAATGTTTGCAAAGTTGCCCTGGGAACCAGTTTTAAGAAAGAATCTGAGTATGCGTGCTGACAGGTTAGACGTTTGATGTGCCCCAGGCATGTGACATATACTCTCAGCTATTCAGTATTGAAGACATCTGCTGTACAATCTAGACAGGATTTTAATCTCGTACCAGGAAACACTATATGAGAAGGGTTTACTATTGAATCTTGGAAACAATCACCATAAAAAGCTGTTGATCAGAACATCTGATCTACTACATATTTCTTGTGGACGAATGATGATGATCTGCCAAAAGGAGTATTGTTTCACAGTCCTCCTGCTCGTGTCATACAAAACTGTTACTTTCTTTCAATAAAGCATGTTCAAGTGTTTCCGAAACTTATTCCGAAATTTATTTGGACGTTAAGAGTAAAAAAGAAATGTCGTTGGATACAGATGCGGTTTTTCTTTGGAAACTTTCGAATGTCGAATTGGCTACAGTCTGTATCGATCTATAAGGATTAACTTCTAGTCTGCGTTGTCGTATGTATATGGTTATCTTCGAGCAAGTAGTCTACTCTGTGTATGTCTTGTACATACCTGAAACGGGTAAAAAAATCGACTCGAAAGGGAAACGAGGTGATAATATAACATTCAATATAATATGAATCCGTACATCTCATTGCCTAACTCTCGAGATTTGCTGCATTGATAGGATACTACAAGTACCGAACATTTCGAGTTCTGATCAACGCATTCTAACTTATGCTTCCAGACAGGTTCCAGTTGACAGTCAGTGTTTGTAAGGTATGATTCTGAAGACTTGACGGCCGGAAGTTGTCTATTAGGCCCTATCACTCATCGGTCTGCTATACAGATCATAAGATGGAGTGTATATATAGATTTTACCGATCTGCGTTGGAGTTTTTTTTCATATAATTCTGGGTTCCACTATGAAAGAAATTGCCACATTGGGAAGATTTTTAAACTATTTCAAAGAAATCGATGGAACTATTAACAATGATACTTATGGTTGTTTGAGGTGTGGTGTTTGAGGTGTGGTGTTTGAGGTGTGGTGTTGGTGTGGTGTTTGAGGTGTGGTGTTTGAGGGTGTGGTGTTTGAGGTGTGGTGTTTGAGGTGTGGTGTTGGTGTGGTGTTTGAGGTGTGGTGTTTGAGGTGTGGTGTTTGAGGGTGTGGTGTTGGTGTGGTGTTTGAGGTGTGGTGTTTGAGGGTGTGGTGTTTGAGGTGTGGTGTTTGAGGGGTGTGGTGTTTGAGGTGTGGTGTTTGGTGTTGAGGGTGTGGTGTTTGAGGTGTGGTGTTTGAGGTGTGGTGTTGGTGTGGTGTTTGAGGTGTGGTGTTTGAGGTGTGGTGTTGGTGTGGTGTTTGAGGTGTGGTGTTTGAGGTGTGGTGTTGGTGTGGTGTTTGGTGTGGTGTTTGAGGTGTGGTGTTTGAGGTGTGGTGTTTGAGGGTGTGGTGTTTGAGGTGTGGTGTTTGAGGTGTGGTGTTTGAGGGTGTGGTGTTTGAGGTGTGGTGTTTGAGGTGTGGTGTGGTGTTTGAGGTGTGGTGTGGTGTTTGAGGTGTGGTGTTTGAGGTGTGGTGTGGTGTTTGAGGTGTGGTGTTTGGGTGTGGTGTTTGAGGTGTGGTGTGGTGTTTGAGGTGTGGTGTTTGAGGTGTGGTGTTTGAGGTGCGGAGCGCCTGAAAATGAAATAGAACTAAAATTGTATTTCACTTATGAAGGATGTTGCACCGTTTTCGTGGTTGATATAATCACGATTTGGTAAGTTAACATCCATCTGGATTGGGCATCGTGTTGGTGGTAACAATGCTTTAGACTTTACTGAAGCTGTCGTTCTTGGCATTTGTTTATGGAGGGCTGAGACAGAATGCCTATTTGATCTTCCAGGCTACTTGCCGGTACAGAAGTAGTAGTAGCTTAGGGTTTATACTTAGCAATATAGGTGGTTATTCAGATACACCACCAGCGTCTGTTTCAAACCTATTCGGCGCAGAGACGAAATGGTTGACGAGGCATGTAGCGGAGAGGGTATGGAAAAGCTTGAAGACAGAGGTGGTCGAACATATTTCAACATAGGGGAATTTGTAGGTGAGGATATTTTCACTAGGCACATGTGGAGTGTGGAGTGCTGTTTCTCTTGGATAGATTGTTCACCTCTTATTCATATAAACATGATGTTATCTCTATCGTTGGATATATAATGGCTGGGGGTATTTATATCGATAATACATTCGTAGAACTTCAGTGTCTCTGGAAATATGAGAACTATTTTTGTAAGTTTATACACCGAAAAACAACAACCACCACCCCCGTGTATCAGGTCTAAGGCATATTAGAAAATCTGTTGATAATCTTTATAGGTTTATGAACGTTCGTAATGGAATAACAGCCTGACTTCTGGTATTTGTTCGTCATCGCCATCGATGAGCGCCATATCCTTATTCATCGTACCGATGGTCGTCCAATAATTGGCTTATTCTAAAAATACATGTGTAACATTCCATGTATGAGGATAAACCACACATGTTTGTTTAAGTTTCCAGGTTGAACTAGACCATCGCTCTACAAAGCCCTGCATGTCTGACGTACATATCACAAAGGTGAGAAACATAACATATTGAGAAGGAAAACATTTTAGCACTGAAATAGCGCTGCGACTACAATACATTATCACTTGATCACGTATAAACGCTGTCTTTCAGTTTGAACATGAATATTGTTTTAGAGTCAAATATGGGAGATGTTGACTAGCTAAAAATAGGGCGTCCCTCTCGTTTTGTACCGAGCGATACAGCTCAAATAATATGCCGATAACTGGTCAGCCGCTCTTGTCAATATTAAAGAAGGATATTTACATGCCTTATTCCGAAAGTACATTTTAGACACGAGGAGAACATATGTGGAGATGGTTGAGTCAATATAGCAGGTGTTGGATCTGGATCTAATCATAAATTTTCTTTTTTTCCTCAAACTGGACCGAAAAAGCTGTGCTTCGCGGTTGTCTCTTGACTTACAAAAATACGAAAGGAATCATGAATATCAAACCAACATCGTTCAAGGAAGAAAAGGCATTTCGGACAATACTTTCGGTACTTTCTCTTGCGAAAATTTGTTTGATACAAGTGAGAGTTTTTTTCAGAATCAGATGAATCTCAGAATTTTGCACTGAATAATCGAGATATATTAATAGGAAGGGAGATAATTACTTCAAATGAATAGGTTTTCGTTTCCATGAATCGTTTTTCCTTCAACCTCGAGTTTTCTCTCATTTCAAAAGAATGATTATCGGTCGTCAACCATTCCCGAGAATATCGAGAAACCAGGTCTTCTTATGGAAATAAACCATTCTCTGGTTTCTAAATCGTCTATACTTTCATCATCTGTGTGTCGCTGATACGCGAAACAGAGATAATTTATCAGTATAACAGTTTTCGAAAACCTACCGCCATTGCGTCTGTACGGGGGAATCGACAAAGATAAAATCATATTAGGCTGGAGAAAGAAAAAAACGTGCTCTCAACGTGTTAACACATTTGACAGAAAGATACATATTCTTTACATATTTTCAGACCACAAAGTTTACAAAGACTTGCGTCATATATAGTTCAATACAATCTGAACAGTAAGCCTGTGTTGATACAATTAAGAGCAACATAGGGGGGGAGGAAAACGATGCCGAAGAACTGACAAGAAGCCATATAACCTCACATGTGATGACGATTTATTCCAGGTGTTCATGTGGACATCTTGAATGGCATCAGCGATAATAGATACAAATATTTAAGATCGGTAATATAATATTCCTTTTCAGTGCATATATTTACATTGGTCTCGATACAAACATACGTCTTGTTTGGTACAACACAGGCACGGTAGGCCTAAAGCACAAGTCTATGTTGATTCAAGACAAACGTCGCGTTGATTCAACACAAATCACAAGTTTGTGTTATTTATGCACAACATTGTTTCAATAGAACAGAGACGTTTTGATTGAATTCGGCATTGTGTTATCTCTTCACGAGGAGCAGGTTATTTAATACAACGCAAGTGTTTTATATTAACCACAGCTGCATAGGGATCTACAATATCGGATGTACAGGTATAGCAATAATTTATACAGAAAGCACCGATTAGTTGGTTTCATGTGAAGTTAGACAACTGCTTCAACTTTTACTTCATTGACACTGTATGTATATACTTTCTAACATGTTTATCTTTATTATTTATTTTTGTTATGGGAGCTGATTTATATAAAGGTATTGATCACATCTGCAGTAACCCTGACATTCATTGTCCAATTGCAATAAGTAAAATAAAACAAATAAATAAAAGGATCGTTTTCTAACTTATGTGATCTTCAATGCGAATAACTGATGCTCTAATTGCTAAGATTTCATTTCTTTCTCTCAAACCTACCTAGCCAGGACGGTTAAGCCCCCTGTCTCTTCCCTCACATTCCCATTAGCAAACATTTCTTTCGTAAATCACAGACGAAGAAAAATGACACTTTATGATTTTGTAACTTACATGTATCTTACTGAGCTCAAGATGCACTTCCATTAGCATAGGTGGGAAGGATCATGGGGAAATAAACAGTGGCGACTAGGTAGGGATCTAGATCAGACAGTGGAGGCAATAAAACTTAACGGATATTGAAACATAGCGTTTTAACCCTCGACAGCACGGTTCATTGTGTTTAATGTTTAAATCTAATGGATTAGAGGATGGGAAGGGGGATTATGCACCCAAAAACACACTTTCGAAATTACAAAAGATAAAGAGCCAACACTCTGAAGCTGTGTGGTGTATTAGACACAAGTTACGAAAAGTAACGCCATATATCTTGCAAGCTACGCTCGTATTTTGCTATCTGCATGCGATATGTATCGCCAAATTTGAGAAACTTTGAATGGAGGCGCTTGGTGGTATAGCCCTGTTTTATAAGTTTCTGCAACAATGGTTTGTGATGTTGATTAAAATCGTCACATTTAACACATGATCTAGCAAATGCCACTAGGCGAGACATAAGCCTATATATATGCCATATGCAGGTGCAACTGGAATATTACTATCCAGAAAAGGATAATTTACAATGTCGAAATTGCAATCATCTCTTTTGTCATACATCGACGAGAAAGAAGGCCCGATTCATTTTCATAGATCTCTAAATATGATGTGCCTGTAGGGATATCTGTAGTTTCCTTCAAATCCAGTGAAGGTGGCTATATATTCTTTTATATCCTAGCTATTTATATAGCGATTATCCACAACGAGAAGATCGTTTATAAAGCGTTTCGTGAATGAGAAGGAACGAGCTTTGCATGGATCGGTTTTTGAACAGATATAGGTCAGCCAACAGGGTGCACAATTAGTACCCATTGGAATATCTATATGCTGTTGATATATTGTGTTGCCAAATTTCACATAGATATTTTTAGTGAGAAGTTCAAACAACTCTATAAACAAAGAAACATCCCATGAATGATATCTGTTGTATGTAGTAGAGCTAAAGAATGATTTAAGGCTTCCGGCATTATTATAACTTGGACAGTCAATAAGGTCCTGATGAGGGATTGTAGTATAGAGCGTCGAGACATCCGATGTGGATACATGTCTGTATGGTATGTGACCTTTAGCATCAAGTTCTTCCCTAAGACATTTTGTGTTTTTTAATATCCACATACATTCAACGCCAGAGTTTTCAGAAATAGTGGGGTAATATCTTCCCCAAAATGTTTTTACCTGCTGAAAACCCCTCATCGACAGGATTGAAAGATGCTTGGTAGCGCAGCTTCTAAAACCAGCTATGAATCTAACTTTGTATGGTGATTTATGCATTTTGGGAGTCCAGTATATTCTTGGTATGTTGTTATGATTGGATGGAAGAAAAATACCTCTTTCCCCGAGAAACCTTTTGTGATTGTTAAATAAATCTTCCATAGTAAATGCAGTTTGGGAGTAAGTAGACGTATTTGATGGTGATATATTTACACTCAATTCTTTAACCAGTACCTGGTGATAGTAATATTTACATAAGAATATTATATTATTTGAAGCTTTGTCTGCTGGGACTATGACGCATTTACTCTAGAGATTTGCTAGAACTTCTTGCGAATTGAGGTTTTTTGGTACTTGTTTGTATGGGGAAGGGTACTTCTATCAATATGGCGGACTGTTTCAACGACCTTGCTCTTGGAGAGGTTCAGCCAATCAGCGACTACTGTAGCTTCAAATTTTACTCGCTTAGACCATTCAATAACGTAATGTTCCAATTAATCTCTGAATACAGGACTATCTTCTGGTCGGCCTTAAGATTTATTTTTCTCGGCTCACTATATTTAGGTCCCTTTATCAGGAGTAATCTTAGGTACTTATCATTCACCACATCAAGGTTACCAGTCACAATATGTTTGCGTGGTGCATAGATAAATTTCGACGATTCACAATCAGAACTATAGCCTCCCGACGTGTATAAGTTCTAGTTAAACTTCTTGACAGCACTGTCGTGAGCAATTAAGGCTTACGACAGACATGTCTAGTCAGTCGTGTTTGGTGCTACAGATCCACATACATGTAGTCTTGAAATGGATTGTAATAGGAATGATGAATATTATGATTTATACACATTTGAATACTATTAGTGAGATGCCCCGACAGTAGCAATTCATAATACATTTAATACATAGCTTTTACCACATACGATGGAGTGTATAGGTTTTACCGATTTGCGTTGGGGTTTTCTTCTCATACATTTCTGAATTCCACTATGAAAGAAATTGCCAAAATGAGGAGATTGTGAAATTATTTCAAAGATATCGACGGAAATCTTCACAATAATTTTTCTGGGTTTTTGCAGTGAGAGGGCCTGTAAATGAAAAAACCCCCTAAAAATACGCCCCATTAATCTGTTATTTTTTCTCACGCGGGGTAGACAATGCTAGGATATGATTTAACGTTTTCTTGACTGAGATAATAACAATTTGATAATGGTGTCTGCTTAATTAATAATTATTAATGATAATAATTCGTCTGCCTTAGAGATCGTGTTGACGGTAAAAATGCTTCAGACCTCACTAAAGCTGTGGTAGAAGCATTTGTTTACTGGTACACTCAATTTTGCACATATACGGATGGCTGAGACAGAAGGCGTATTTGATACTCCAGGCTACAGAAAAGTTTTATGGTTTGAACTCCGACAAACAGTGGTTATTCAGTTATCCCACCAACGCCTGTTTCAAACCTAATCAACACAGATAGGCGTCGAATTAGTTGACGAGGTACATGGAAAAGCTTGGTGACAGAGATAGTCAAACGTACTTACAACAAAGAGGAATTTGTAGGTGTGCATATTTTGACAAGGCACATATGTTTTTCTTTGATAAACTTTCCACCTCTTAATCATATAAAGCATGACGCTATCTCTATCGTTGGATATTTAAATTCTGGGTGGAGGGAGGGGGCTATAATGATAATAGATTTGTAGAGCGTCAGTCTCTCTGAAAAGGTGTAAAATATTTGTTATCATTTTATCCATCGCAAAACAACAAGAAAAACCACATAAATCAGATCATTGAAGCATATCGAAAATTTGCTAACCATCTTTAAATGATAAAGAACGTTTGTGATGGGATAACAGTTTGACTTCTGGTATTTTTGTCATCGCCATAGATGATCGCCACATCCCTGTTCATTGTACCTATGGTCGTCCAATATTTGGATTATCCTAATAATACACGTGTAGCATTCTATGTATGATAGTAAACCATAGACATTCGCGCAGGATTCCACGTTGAGCTCGACCATCGCACTAAAGAACCATGTCTGACGTACATATCACAAAGGTGAGAAACATCGTACATTCACAAGAAAAAACATTTTAACACTGAAATAGCGCTGCGACTTCAACACATTCTCATTTTACCACATATAAATGCTGCCTTTTAGTTTGTACATGATTATTATTTTAGAGTCAGATGTGATATGTTCAATGTAGTGCGATCCTCCCGCATTGTAGCAAGCGATTAAGCTGAAATAGGCGCCTCATTCTGAATGTACGTTTGCTTTTATACACGCGAACGATTTATCAGAATCAGAATAATCGCGATATATCATTACGGGGGAAGACATATTTTGTATGGAAATGAGTGATGCGCATATATTAGGTGAACGTTTCCATTAAACTCTACTTTTTCTCATTTTTCGATAGAAAGATTATCGGTCGTCTATCATTTCTAATAATATCGAGAAAACCGGTCATTTTATGGATATAAACAATTCTCTGGTTTCCAAATCGTCTATACTTACACCACCTGTGTGTCGCTGATACGTGAAACAGCGATAATTTACCAGTATAACCTTTGTCGAGAAATCAAATTACATGCAGGTTGGCGAAAAAACAACAAAAAACAACGTGCTCTTAACCTGGTAATACTTTTGATAAAAAGATACATTTACACATGCCTTCTTTACAGACCACACGTAACACAAAAAGAGCTCATGCTAGATACAAACCGGACCAAATATCCGGGACCGGAGTGGATCCGCATTACAATACGTTTTCGTTCGAAAGCGCTTGGTTGTAGAGCCTTGTCACGCCAGTTATTTGAGCCCATTCCAGTGAATATATACAATCAGTAAAGATAAAACGTCTCGTTGTAGTCGTATTAAAAGCCAATCAAATAATTCCCATGATAGGGTCTCTATTTGTTCTGCGCATTCAATAAGGGCGCTTTAACACGGTTTATTTTCTGTGAATCTGATGATTCTATGAGCAATGTGTACTCACCATAATGTCGGTGGTTATCAAATTACAAGCGTCTAGTCCGTCATTCATAATCCAGCCGTCGTCCATTAGAGAATATCCGCGTCCATAATCCAAAGACCTATTCCATATTCCATATAACAGTATTAGCACCAAATTTAAAAAGACAATCATGGTATACATACACATAGGCTTGTTTCCTGCAAGAGAGAAGCGGTCAACAGTTTTCAATGATGCCGGCAAGACATCATGATGTTCCAAAAATATCAAATCCGTATCGCTGATCAGTATTCTTAATCCATAATATTCGTTGTAAAGCCGTCATCTAAAGAATGATGTATCTCAGTCACGCTTTGATTGTGACTGTTCATATGAGTACCGTGAGGATCTTGAAGTACATGGGTTCATACGGTCCCTAGCCCCGGGTTAAGCGGAATTAGACACAAGTTACGAAACGCAGCGCCATAGATCTTGCACGCTACGTTCGTATTTTGCTATCAGCATGCGATATGCATCGCCAAATTTGAGAAACTTTGAGTGGAGGCGCTTGGTGGAATAGCCCTGTTTTATAAGTTTCTGCACAATGTTTTGTGACGTTGATTAAAATCGTCACATTTAACACAGGATCTAGCAAATGCTACTAAGCGAGATATGTATACGCCATATGCAGGTCCCACTGGAATATTACTATCCAGAAAGGGATAGTTTACGATGTCGAAATTGTAATGCCGAAGTTCAGAGAATCACCCGACCATGAAAGGAAATCTTCGTTATAAACACGCAAAAACACTGGATCAGAAGAAGTTTAGTAGGATTTTTAAGTATCAATTCAACTAGAGTAACTATTGACATTAATGTTCATGAAAAGCTAACCGAATAATTTAACACCGCGTTCCCCCCAAAACGTGCGTCATATATGCCGGTCGGTCTGTTCTCCTTGTTAGAATGGATTGCTGGTTGACTTAGATAGGGCTTCCGCAAATTGTTTCCTCCAATTCGGATTTTTTGCCCCTTTTTCTGGACTCATCTGTGAATCGATGAACAGAACTTCAAAAAAGAAAATAACGTCGACCACGTTGTAAGGAAACAAATCTTCTCCCTCGCTTTGGTTTCGAATCGTTTGTCCGTACACAATCAATACGAGACTGTGTGTCGCCTTCACTGTGCAATCTTGTTATTAAAACGGGAGGAAAATATCAGGCAGACTGAAGTTTATTGGTGTACATCGATACGCACATAGTTTCAAAAACTGAAAACTACAATTGACGTGTTTATTAGTATAATGGTACTGTTATCAATGTGAAGCCCATGTCATCCACAAGATTAATGAAATAATCTGATGTACATGTTTCACGCTTTACAATATCTTTCTACACTGAAAACCGATGAGTAATTTGTGATCGTGTTTGATTGGTTGAACAATCGTCCATTTCATTGAGGTTGAGACACAGTTGAGTCGCAATTCATCTGTGAAACTGTTCTGTGTTCCAAAAACGGTTCCAAGCAGAAGTAAAATCCGTCAGTAGACAGCGATCCAATAGTTCGCTTTGAGTAAAACCCTATGCCTCGTACCTGCGATAATTGTCACCAGAGACACATTTACGCTATGATCGCTATTAGCTATTAGCTATAGACGATAACAGGAATCACATCCTCATGAATATTATGATTTCCGGCCCTAAGGCTAAGAATATCCGGTGGCTAAGAGTGTCCGGGTCCTAACTTCTAACCCAGTTGGGACACTTTTCTTCACATTGAGGATAAGTGTCCGCCTTAGTTGCAATATAAAAGGATATAAAAAGGGACACTAATCACCAGGACATTCTTATCTGTTACACCGGCCTTTACTTTTCAACTCTCTAGCACAAGACTACGCCCAGTTGAATACGTATTTTGATTTTTTTTTTATAATCAGACTTATTCATTTGTTTCGAATGTTTGTAATGTTGCTCTGGGAAACAGTCTTAAGAGAGAATCTGAGTATGCGTGGTGACAGGTTAAACTTTTAATGTGCCGCAGGCAAGTGACATGTACTCTTAGCTATTCATTATTGGACACATCTGCTGTACAATATAGACAGGATTTTTATCTCGTGAAACACGATATGACAAGAGTTTACTATTAAATCTTGAAAACCATCACCTCACAAAGTTGTTGATCAGAACATCTGATATACTACATATTTTCTTGTGGGCGAATAATGATGATCTGCCAAAAGGAGTATTGTTTCATAGTCCTCCTGCTCGCTTCATACAAAACTGTTGCTTTCTTTCAATAAAGCGTGTTTAAGTTTTTCTTCTGAACTTATTCCGAGTAAAAAAAGAAATGTCTTTGGATGCAGATGCGTTTTTTCTTTGGAAACTTTCGAATGTCGAATTGGCTACAATCTGTATCGATCTATAACGATTTACTTCTAGTCTGCGTTGTCGTATGTACATGGTGGTTATCTTCGAGCAAGTAGTCTATTCTGTGTGTCTTGTACATACCTGAAACTGGTAAAAAATCGACACGAAAGGGAAACGAGGTGATAATATAACATTCAATATAATATGAACCTGTACACCTCATTGCCTAACTCTCGAGATCTGCTGCATTGATAGAATGCTACAAGTACCGAACATTTCGAGTTCTGATCAACGCAATGTAACTTATGCTTCCCAGACACGTTCCAGTTGACAATCAGTGTTTGTAAGGTATGATTCTGAAGACTTGAAGGCCGGGAGTTGTCCATTAGGCCCTATCACTCATCGGTCTGCTATATAGATCATAAGATGGAGTATATAGATTTTACCGATCTGCGTTGGAGTTTTCTTCTCATATGATTCTGGGTTCCACTATGAAAGAAATTGCCACACTGCAGATTTTTAAACTATTTCAAAGAAATCGATGGAAATATTAACAATGATAGTTATGAGTTTTTGGAGCTGAAAATGAAATAGAACTCAAATTGCATTTCACTTATCGTTCATTAATATATTTCCGCGCTGGTTTAGTGTAATATTTTGTGTGTGTGATAATGTTTGTTTTTAAGATGAAGGATGTTGCAACGTTCTCGTGGTTGAGATAATTACGATTTGATAAATTAACATCCATCTGGATTGGGCATCGTGTTGATGGTAACAGTGCTTTAGACTTTACTGAAGCTGTCGTTCTTGGCATTTGTTTACGGAGGGCTGAGATAGAATGCCTATTTGATCTTCCAGGCTACTTGCCGGTACAGAAGTAGTAGTAGCTTCGGGTTTGAACTTCGATATACAGGTGGTTATTCAGATAAATCCACCAACGTCCGTTTCAAACCTCATCGGCGCCGAAACGAATTGGTTGACGAGGTATGTAGCGAGAGGTATATAAAAAAGCTTGAAGACAGAGATGATCGAACATACTTCAACATAGCGGGATTTGTAGGTATGGATATTTTCACTAGGCACATGTAGAGTATGGCGTACTGTTTCTGTTAGATAAATTGCTCAACTCTTATTCATATAAACATCGTTGGATATATAATGACTGGGGTATTTATATCGATAATACATTCTTAGCACGTCAGTGTCTCTGAAAAGGTGAGAACTATTTTTTTAAATTATATATAGAAAAACAACAACCACCATCCCGCGTATCAGATCTAAGGCATATTAGAAAATCTATTGACAATCTTTATTGGATTATGAACGTTCGTAATGGAATAACAGCCTGACTTCTGGTATTTGTTTGTCATCGCCATCGATGAGCGCCACATCCTTATTCATCGTGCCGATGGTCGTCCAATATTTGGCTTATTCTAAAAATACATGTGTAACATACATTTGTTTATGTTTCCAACTTGAACTAGATCATCGCTCTACAAAGCCATGTCTGACGTACATATCACAAAGGTGAGAAACATAACACATTGAGAAAGAAAACATTTTAGCACTGAAATAGCGCTGCGACTACAATACATTATCACTTGATCACGTATAAACGCTGTCTTTCAGTTTGAACATGAATATTGTTTTAGAGTCAAATATGTGATATGTTGCCTAGCTCAAAATAGTGAGAAAAAATAGTAATAGATCTGACAGCAGAAGTACTGTTTCCCAGTCCTCCTGCTCGCGTCATTCAAAACCTTTGCTTCCTTTCAATAACGTCTGTTGAAGTCTTCCTTTTGAACTTATTCCCATATAAATTTGGATGTTACGAATAAAAAAATGTCTTTCGATACAGATGCGGATTTTCTTTGGAAACTTTCGAGTGTCGAATCGGTTACAATCGGTCACAATGTGGAGATTTTCAAGCTATTTCAAAGAAATCGATGGAAATGTTAACAATTATAATCCTGGTTTTATGATGTGCGAAGTGCCTGAAAATAAAATAGAAATAAAAATGCTTTTCATTTATCTTTCGCTAATACATTTCCGCGCTGGTTTAGTGTGATATGCAGTGTGTGTCATAGTACTAGTATTGAAGATGGAGGATGATGCAACGTTTTCGTGGTTGAGATAATCACGGTTTGATACAATAGCATCCATCTACATTGAATATGGTGTTCATGGTAACAATACTTTAGGCTTCCCTGAGGCTGGCGTTCTGACATTTGTTTACAGGTATATCCAATTTTGCATATATACGGAGGGCTGTGACAATGCCTATTTGATTTTTCATGCTACAGATAGCTTACCAGTACAGAAGAAGTAGTAGTTTAGGGGCCGAACTTCGACAGATAGGTGGGTATTTAAATACACCACCAGAGTCTGTTTCATACCTAATCAAGACTGGTTGATGAGGAATGCATTGGAGTTACATGGAAGAGCTTGAAGGCAGATGTGGTCGAATATATTTGTAGGTGTGCATATGTTCACATGTTCACAAGGCATCTGTGGAGTGTAGACTGCTGTTTCTCTTAGATAGATTTTTCACCTCTTATTCATATAAAACATGATGTCTCTATCGGATAATATATAATTGCTGGTGGTGGGGGTAAAATGAGGATGTATTGTAGTCGCAGCTACACGTTCTGCTTATCAAGGGGCGATGTTTCTCACCATTATGATATGTACGTCAGACATAGCTGTGTAGAGCGATGGTCAAGTTCAACGTGGAAACTTACACGAATGTATATGGTTTATCCTAATACATGGAATGTTACATATGTATTATTAGGATAAGCCAAGTATTGAACGACCATCGGCACAATGAACAAGGATGTGGCACTCATCGATGGCGATGACAAAAGAAAATTTACCAGAAGTCAGATTTTTATTCCATTAGAAACTTTTATAAATTTCAATAATCTCGAATATGCGTTAATGACCTGATGCATACGGCGGTGGTTGCTGTTTTTCGATGTATAAACTTACAAAAAAATAGTTGTGACCTTTTCAGAGACACTGACGGTCTAAGAATCTATTATCGATATAGATACACGCGTCTAGTCCGTCATTCATAATTCAGCCGTCGTCCATTAAAGAATATCTGCGTCCATACTCCAAAGACCTATTCCATATTCATATAACAGTATTAGCACCAAATTCAAAAAGACAAATCATAGTATACATAAACATAGGCTAGTTTATAGATATCCAGGTATAAACGCTGTCTTTCATTTTGTACATGATTATTCTTTTAGAGCCAGATGTATGATATGTTGACTAGCTCAATATAGTACGACTCTCTCGCTTTGTACCGAGCGATATAGCTCAAATAGTATGCTAATAACTGGTCAGCCGCTCTTGTCCATTTTGAAGAAGGATATTTACACGCCTTATTTCGAATGTACCTTTTAGAGGTGAGGAGACCACACAGCGAAATGGTTGGCGAAATGGTTGGGGCAACATAGCATGGGCTGGATCTGGATCTAATATTTTTTTCTTTGTCAAACTGAACAGAAAAAGGCGTGCTTCGTGATTGTCTCTTGACTTATCAATCATGAATATCAAACAATGTCATTTAGGGACGAAAGGGCATTTCGAACAATATTTTCAGTAGTTTCTTGGGAAAATTTGTTTGATACACGTGAGCTCTTTCTCAGAATCAGATGAAGCTCAGAATTTTGCACTGAATGATCGAGATACATCAATAGGAGGGGAGATATCGTAGTTCCTTAGCTCATGTGGAAATCATTGATGCGCCTGGAGAAGATTTCATTAATCGTTTCCGTTCGACCTCGCGTTTTCTCTTATTTCGATTATCGGTCGTCTATCATTTCTAACAATATCGAGAAAACAAGTCATCTTATGGAAATAAACCATTGTCTCGTTTCTATATCGTCTATATTTACATCACCTGTGTGTCGCTGACACGTGAAACAGCGATCATTTACCAGTATAACCTTTGTCGAAAACCTACAATCAATGAGTCTACAAGGGGAAATCGACAAAGATAGAAACATATTAGGTTAGAGGCAAGAAAAATGTGCTATCAATGTGTTAACACCTTTGACAAAAATGTTTATTCACATATGCCTTTTTTACATAGTTTCATGCCAAAAAGTACATAACACTAAGGGAGCTCGTGCTAGATAAATTCTACAATTTGACCCAGGTATCAAAATCTGACTAATAAGATGTTTTGATATACGCAGAAATGAAAGACTTGGGATGCGAATGAAGACTGTGACTTTTTTATCTATCTTTGTAATATGAAATAAATATTAAACATAATAGAAAATATCTTTTACAGGATTGCCGTTGTCAGTAGAGATAAGATATATCACATATAAAAGACGTCACGTGTGATTTACGTATTTTACTAGTTATATCTCCTGAGGACGGAGCGAAGCCGAGATAACTTCTTTCTCGTTCGTGTATGGTTTTACAATGCTTGTAATATGTTCGCGATGAATAAAATCGTTTCTAAACAAACGAATAAAGATTGGCATCGATCAATCGCGATTCATCGTTTATTTTTCAATTCGTTGAATATCGCCGCTTCGAAAAAAAAACTAGCAAAAATCATAAATGAATCTCGAACGATATTCGGAATCGTATCTTACAAGATTTAGCCTTTTGGTCTGAATGTTAGGTGCCGACGAATACTTTCCTCCAGAGTCATATGGTTGCTTTTTAGTCGCCATACGTCGTCAATTTTTCCCACCTCTTGCATATCGCTCCAATTTACAACGAGAGATATTCACCCCAAAATTACCTAACCTGGTTTGGAGTCACATTGATTTCATTTGAGCTCATTTGGTCGTTTTATGTTTTTTGCTTCTATCCGCCTGTTGAAGAGAGACGGAATCAATAAAAAGTTTTCCACAATGAATCAACCGATACATCCTATTAACGCCAGAAAAGGATCCAGAAACCATTAATTTAGGTTCAGTGGAACAGAATGTGTTAATCCTGGTTGATAACCAGCCGTACGCCTTGATGCAGATTCTGCGAAAATCCAGAGGAAACCTAGAATCGGGCGGAGAATATTTCTTTCCCTCGTTTCTAACTATTTCATATCACTTTTCGTCGTCAGCTTTAAATTAGCACACAGGTAAGGTCTTGCATTTTACAAATTACAAAATATCTTGTTCCGCAAAGAGCATGAGGGGGGAAAGGGTGGAGCTATACTCCTTACAAAATTGTCATTTTCTATAATATAAAGCCAGTTGCTCACATTGCAACACCGAGAGAAAGGACTGACTTTATTTGGTACGATTTACGGGTGCATTAATTACCTATGCGTCGGCATAGCTCAGATGATAAGTGGAACTCTGCGGATAAAGGTGGTGGTGGGCTCGATCCCCGTGGATGACTCCATAAGAGACTCCTCTCCGCACCTCACATTCAAACTATAATATGGAGGATTGATCCACTCAGCAAACTGAACGCTGTAAAAACGCGGTAGATAGCTACTTGTGTAAAGGGAGTTTCGATTACTGTGACGGTGAAACGTATCCGTAACAATAGATCAGTCACTGGATTGAAGTCAGAATTTGGTGGGGGTAGGGTGGTATAACCAGCTTTGACCGCTTTTGGTGGCCGTGCTGTCCCAGGAGGAACACTGGCGACAGATCCAACACTCAGTAACCAACCAACTTCCACGAAGACCGTAGTGTCACGTCACGGCTGTCGTAAGATGAGAATATAAATTAGGAATAGAAACTACTTTCCTGCCAGAGTGAATCGGTGAACGGTTTTTTAATGATGCCGGCAAGATATCATGATGTAATTATGGACAAAATATCAGTATTTCAAGTATTTTTCTAATGCATATTGATCACTGTGTCTGAAAGGGTTAAACTGGGTAATATTCGGATCGAAAGTAACTTGATAAACATAACATTGCGGAGGAAAACAGTCTGAAACAGTCACATGGAGATTAAATGTTAGTTTACGAGACAAAAGTTGAGATTTTGAGACTGATTTTACCCCAACAAAGCAAAGACTCAATAAAATAGGACGAACAGCAGAAGATATTTATCCACGACAATTCTGATGACCTGAATGTACGACTTTTATGAATTTTCAGCATCGATCAATCGAGATTCGTTGTTTATTTCGCGATGCTATGAATATTGCGATTTAAAACCAAATGATAAAGAACGTAACTGTATCGAACGACATTCGAAAACCCTTCTCAATGACATTTAGACCTGTAACTGGAGATATTGACCTCAAAATTATCTACCTTGGCTTGGAGTCCGGGTCATTTCATTTAAAGTCATCTGCTCGTTGTAATGGTTATTGTTTCTATCTGCCTGTTGAAAGGAGACGGAATCAGTAGAAAGTGATCCACAATGAATCAACCGATACATCCTATTAACACCAGGAGAGGATCTAGAAACCATTAATTTAGGTTCAGTGGCACAGACTTTGTTATTCCTGGTTAACACTCAGCAGTATATCTTCAAGCAGATTTCACGGATATAGAGAGGAACAGTCATGCCTAATAATTCGCTTAATATGAAATAGGCATATCTTAGAAGCGAGAGGGAAGTACTTATTTCCATCGATTATGACTTTGCTTCTTTCATATCAATTTTATTTCACCAGCTCTAAATTAACAGAAAAGCGTTTTGCTTCTTGCAAAATTTCTGGTTTTATACAGAGCCTGGGGCGTTGGGAGGGGGCTATACTATATGACAATTTTCCAGTTCCAATTATAAGGCATATTGCGCACATTGCAACACCAAGAGAAATGATTGACCATATTTGGGATGATTCGCAGGAGTATTATATTCCCAATTGCGTTCTTCTATCTAATTTTTTTGTGGCTTTTGCGTTTCGGTTCCTGTCGTTCATCTGTTGTTCAACGGGCTTCGGTCGCCATTCCATTTCGTTCATCGTTCTCCGTTCTGTTTGCGTTCACCGGTTTTCGTTCGTCGGTCATCGTTTAACGGTCTTTAAAAGCGCAGCTGAGACACTAAGGCTACGCCCGAGAATTCACCATATTCTCGGGTCTGAATGTGAGGTGCAGAGCAAAGCTTTTCTGTAGAGTCATATGGTTGCTTTTTAGTCGCCAGATGTCGTCCATTTTTCCCACCTCTTGCATATCGCTCCAATTTATTACCTGTATATGGTAGGATTTTGCTGGTGGACTGTTATTCCCCGAGGCCCTCCCTCTGTACATGTCATTCGACAAATATATGTAGGTTTATTGTTTTGGTGGTAAATTTAAGCCGTACGATGTCGGACATTATTAGCCACAGAAAAGTCAATGTTGGAACTGCTAGCGAACAATGAAAACATTTTATGATTCGTTCTAATATTTGTCGTCCGATATGAATCTTATCGGTACATCAGCATGACATGGTTAAGGGCTTTTATCATATCTTAGAGAAGCATGTAGACTTTTGATTGGCTAACAGGCCTCATGTGTGATGCTGTATTGTCAACTTGCTGGTCGAATATATATCGTATACCCCCGTCGCCAAGGGCAACGAACAGGTGTTCACTAGATTCCATCGTCTGTTAAACAAAATGGCTGAATCAGGCAAACGTTTCGCGTCTCACACGGACGATGAAGTTGTTGAAAAGCGGGCTAATATTATTCCCAGCAACACAATCGAACAAAGCGTCCGCCAGAACTTTGAAGTATTACGTGAAAGAGAAGGGACAGAGTGAAGAATTCGAAGGATTCTCGGCCGAGAGGTTAGCAGAGGTACTCAGTCATTTTTATTTGGATGCCCGAAAACAAGACGGAGAATTGTACAAAACATCCACTCTCGAAAACTTTCGACATTCTCTGAATCGTTACCTGAAGGCCCCACCGTATTTGAAAACTTTTGATTTGATTAGAAATTCGGAGTTTAATGAAGCCAACGAGTGCTTCAAAATCGCACTTGCAGAGTTGAAGGCATCTGGAAAAGGCGACACCGATCATTATGAGCCCATAAACGAGTCCGATCGTTATAAGCTCTACAAGTCTGTTCTCATGTCCCCAAAAACCCCAACTGGGCTTGCAAATATAGATCAGTTCGATGTACGTCTGTTCTTCTTTAGAAGGGGAGTGGAGAATATGGAAAAGATGACAAAAAACACATTCATCATCAAGCGGGACCCGAAAACTGGGCAGAGGTATGTGAAAAAAAAGGAGGATGAACTCACAAAAAATCGCCGGGCCCAGCAAAAAGAGGGTGTTACCGGATTCATGCCTGAAGAAGAAGGTTCCCCGTTCTGTCCTGTTGCTTCATTCGAAAGTTATATCTCCAAACTCCATCCGAAATGTGATCGCTTGTGGCAGTACCCGGTTGATAGTTTCCTCGACGACGATAAAGTTTGGTATTATAACAAACCTATTGGGAAACACCGCTTGGCAGCCTTCATGACCAACCTGGGCACTCGTCTGAAACTTTCTGAACCATACACTAACCACAGTATACGAGCAACCGGCATCACCATCCTTGGTAGAAACAACTATTCAGCATCTCAAATAATGGCTGTCACAGGTCACAGATCTGTCTCGTCGCTGTCGGTTTACCAGCGAGTAAGTGATGGCGAGAAACTGCAAATGGGCCACACGGTTGCGTCAGTATCCTTTCCTGACACGATGGGTTCAACCCGAAAGACGAATACCGGTACGCATACACTTCCAGTAAATGTTCTTGTCAAACCCCATCCTGCAGAAACTGTGACATCATCTTCTCAGTACCCTGCACCCACGTCAAATGATGCCACGTCGGCCGTGTTACACACCCAGGATGTACGAGCAGAAGGCCATGCCGACGACTTTGATTTTGATCTTAATCAGCTGTTTTGTGAATTCGACAGCACCGCTGTCCCGCCCACATCGTGTGACATTCCCACAGCTATCCTGGTCGCCGCAAATCCCTCAGCGCCAATGTTCAATAACTGCACAATAAATGCAATCAACATCATCGTGCGAAAATGAAGCAAATACCTATACTTCTGCCAAATTGTGCAGGACAGTTTGATTTTTCCGATTTTTCTCTCGAACTGTAAATTTAAGTCAGTTCATGTTGGTCCTTCTCCTGTGTGATGTTATGGAAACATGACACAAGTGACACTGTCGAGTGACACGGTGTTGAATTATAGACAGAATGGAAATGTAACAGTTCACACGTGTATTTGAAACTTACATATCCACGCAACAGATGTGAATCCGGAACGGGTCTTTCGATGTATTTATTAACAAAAGGTATATAATCTAGATATTATACTCGTCGATGGCTATTAAATATTAAATTGAGATTAAGCTTAATGTTCCAGTATTTTATACGTTTCTGATTTTCAGAATAGAACATAAGAGATGAAGCTGAATTTGAAGTTAGATCGTTCATTCTTTATCACCGAAGCCCACCGGTATTTCACACGGAAACCGGGTTCATTGGTCACGGATTACAGTATATGTTATCGTTATCTTAGTACGTTTTAAAGATGAGGATTGTAAAAATGATACATTTGTCTTTGTGTTCATTTTTTCCGGTGCATGCTGTGGATCGTTCTGAAACCAGTGCAAGTCCGATCGAAGTCCGTTCCATTATGTCGGCCTTGAAGTCCAAAGTGATTCTTAATGCTCTGAGATATGATAAATTCGTTATACATCGCCCTTCCGGGGTAATACGGGATGAGATTTGGTTTCTCTCGCCATATTTTTCCTCGGCTGCGCCTCGGAAAAATATGGCGAGAGAAACCAAATCTCATCCCGTATTACCCCGGAAGGGCGACGTATAACTAATAGTATCCCACCTGAGCATATATATTATTGGAATTACAAGCGTCTAGTCCGTCATTCATAATCCAGCCGTCGTCCATTAGAGAATATCCGCGTCCATAATCCAAAGATCTATTCCATTTTCCATATAAGAGTATTATCACCAAATTAAAAAAGACAATCATAGTATACATAAACATAGGTTTGTTTCCTGCAAGAGAGAAGCGGTCAACAGTTTTCAATGATGCCGGCAAGACATCATGATGTTCCAAAAATATCAAATCCGTATCGCTGACCAGTATTCTTAATCCATGATATTCGTTGTAAAGTCGTCATCTAAAGAATGATGTATCTCAGTCTATTTCTCTGGATTTACAAATATGTGAATATATTGGTTGTGAGATCGATAGGTATAAAGTTATCCCAATTTAAATGAAATTTTTTTTTCAGAAAATGAGCCTTCATCTTCATTTTGGAAAAGTGAAGCACCGCAATTTTCTTTAACTAGATCAAAACAACCATGCCAAATTTCGATGAATGGTTTTCAAAAACCATAGAAATAAAATAATGGAATTATCATAGAAATAAAATAATGGAATTAAAACGATCAACTTCATCTAAGAGAATATTTATTCGCCAAAATATTCTCACCTGGACAAAGAAGTGATATCGTACTTAAGGAAGGTTGAATACAGTTTTTATTTTGTAAATTCTGGCTCACCAGGTGGGATACGAGTCCACAGATTGATATTAGGATCACTAAAAATTCATATTACTATTTTAACCGGATCGAAACTTATATTAATCCGCTCTTCAGCCCTATCCAGGCGTCCAACTAGCCCTACCAAATCAGATGTGAATCGGTCAGCCAATTCACCAAACGCTATATAGGCGATCTTCTCGCTGTGGATAATCGCTATATAAATGACGCAGTGAAGGATATTATAAGTTATACCAGTGTCTTGCGTTGGTATACAGGCTGATATTTCGTCGAGAAGATAAATATTTTCACGAGCCCGAAGGGCGAGTGAAAATATTTATCTTCGAGACGAAATATCAGCCTGTATACCAACGCAAGACACTGGTATAACGAATTTATCACATTGAAGAGCTATTTTTCTGGTTGGTTTAACATATATCACCAACTCAAAAGAAAAACAGGCATAACTCAACGTTGAACAACGACAACGTAAGACATCGTGAGTCGGACAGGCAGCTTCGATCTCTTTTCGATCTGTTCCGCGATGAACAATAAACTGGATGAAATACTTAGCTGACATTCTGACGTTCCTGTTTATGTGGCATATAAAGCTTTGGATGATAATTTATTTCTTATCTTCATCCGCAAATACACAATTTGCCTCGCACAACTTGTTCCAGTAGCGGAACTCGCCCATACAAACTCGCGCAGACAAATTCGCCTGAAACAGGCTTTGCCTGCAGGTGTTGCACGCGCGTCCTTGACTGCGTTGGTATATGGGCACGCGCGTCCTTCACAGCATTGGTATACGAGAATTCTGAATTGGTATACCAACGGTGGATAACGAATACGGTCTAATGCACTATGGTAATTAACCAATCAAAACCCTACAATTTACTCTGAAATGTGATAAATATCCACCTTCACTGGATTTGATGGAAACTACAGATAGCCCTACAGGCACATCATATTTAGATCTATATCTCTATAAAAATGAAGCGGGCATTCTCTCTCGCCCACTTTATGACAAAAGAGATGATTATAATTTCAACATCGTAAACTATCCCTTTCTGGACAGTAATATTCCAGTGAGACCTGCATATGGCATATACATATCTCCCCTAATAGCATTTGCTAGATCATGTGTTAAATGTGACGATTTTAATCAACGTCACAAAACATTGTTGCAGAAACTTATAAAACAGGGCTATTCCACCAAGCGCCTTCACTCAAAGTTTCTCAAATTTGGCGATACATATCGCATGCTGATAGCAAAATACGAGCGTAGCGTGCAAGATCTATGGCGTTACGTTTCGTAACTTGTGTCTAATTCCGCTTAACCCTGGGCTAGGGGCCGTATGAACCCACGTACTCCAAGATCCTCATGCTGCTCATATGAACAGTCACAATCAAAGCGTGACTGAGATACATCATTCTCTAGATGACGACTTTACATCGATTAATATGGATTAAGAATACTGATCAGCGATACGGATTTTATATTTTTGATCACCATGATGTCTTCACGGCATCATTGAAAACTGTTGACCGCTTCTCTCTTGCAGGAAAGTAGCCTTTGTTTATGCATACTATGATTGTCTTTTTGAATTTGGTGCGAATACTGTTACATGAGGACCTACGAAGTAGGGTAGGCATTAGGACTCCGACGCGAACTAAACTCTTGAAAATCCCCACCCCCAGTTGAAATCCTGCCTATATTAAGATGGGCACTGCCCAAGTCAGAATCACCAAGTAGGTCAGCTCAGAACTTTTTGGTAACAGTCTCCTAATTCCAAAAATAAATAACGATCGCCGATTTAATTTTACAATATTTTAACTAAAGGAAACAGATTGAATAATAAAAAGTTCAGTAGATTTCAGGCTTTACGTGTGAAAATAGATTTACATCTCTTTAATGGTTTTCAGTGCCCTTGTCCAGGACCAAAACAACTTTTTGAATCGCATTATTTCCCCAACAATACAACAAATTCTTATATATAGTCCTATAGTAGAAAGGTAGCATTTATGTAGTTTACGGTAATTCAACTCAAAACCAACACCTTCTCGGCACAAGATAATAATGATTCTATGTCATTCTCCTGAGCATGACCGGTACAAAGACGAATAAATAGCATCTCTACATCACGTTGTTATCTAGATATATGAGACAGCACATTTTGGGTATCTGCAATCTGACGAATATAGAATTTGAGCATTGTACTTAGCATCTTAAATACAGCCTCTTAATACTGATTACATATCTGTTTAATTTCGTTTCCCATAATGTAGGAGTTAATCAAAACATGTGTGTATATAGCAAAAGTGGGTGCTGTTCAAATGCCCCCTGGAACGGTAATAAATTAATAAAGACGTCAACATGTGAACTCATAGAATCTGCACTGTCGATGGTTTAATGTAATACCGGTACCATCTGTTGTGATATTTTTTTAACTCCCAGACAGATCTGTTTATTTTTGTGTCCCCTGCTCTGACCTCTAAGAACAATTTAATTATTACACCATGGCAGTATTAACCGCATTCTCGAATCCCAAGCCTATCAGACTGTTAGTTCTGATCTGTTTATAGGCCTATTGCGGGTGACCCAGCTACACTGCTGTGACCTCTAGCTCTCAAAACAATTACGGATGGCATATCCCACCAGGTTTTGTACTGTGTTATATATACAGTGAAACATACAACCAAGTTTCCCGATGGGCATGACCGTGCACTCGCTGAGCCATCAATAAATAATAATAAAAAATAATTATGAATCAAATTTTCATCAGAATTCGGTCAGCTCAGAACTTGCTGGTAATAATGCCCTAATGTACGTTCATGCCAAAAATCAAGGTTCTAATATCAACGGTTCTCCTTTTTTTTTTTTTAATACTTTATTGATTTTCTTGCACACATAGGAGAACATCAAATTCAATATATGTTACAATCATATGTCACAAATATAAGTTTTTCCTTTTTCTTACACATTATACATGTCTGTGGATGAAGCGCATCGTTATTGTTCTTCTCATAGTGAATAACAGAGAGAGTATTATAAAAATTCAGCTGTCTCCCAAGAGAAGGTGGAGAGTGGACCAATACTGGTCAAATATTCTTTGCTCTCCATTTTTATATCTAATGAATCTATCAATATTGTAAGTATATTTTAATTGTTTAAATATGCTTTGTATATGTGGAATCTGATTACAGGCTTTCATTTTATAAATATAATATTTTATAACTATAAGTAGATAATCTAATGGTTTATTATTTTGACCTACTAGTCCCAATATTACCTTCTCTGGAGTAAACTGTATTTTTATTCCAGCATTTTTCAACCAGCCTTCCACTTCTTCCCATATTGGTTTTATGACTTTACATTCACAGAAAAGATGAATTACCGTTTCTGTAAACTCCTTGCAAAAGGTACATGTTTTACTGACATTAGCATCTAATCTATTGGCAGTAATATTCGTTGTTAATATGCCATTAATAATTTTATAATGTAGCCACTTATATTTTTCCTCCCTATAGTTCTTTTGAAGAAGATTAATAGTTTGCCACTCTCTGTCGCTGTAAATTTTGCCAAAAATTGTCTCCCATTTTAAATTAGCATTTCGTTTGTGAAAAGATAACGATAATAATATGTCATAGTAAATTTTGCATCCTTTTTTTTCTTTTTGGAGTTTGAAAATATGTGGTGGTATAAGTGGGGCCGCCTTTTGTTTTTTTAATGTATTTATATTCATTTTTGCCGCTGCTTTTTTGATAGTCTGACAAACTCCCATATATTCTAAATAGTTAATATTGATACTGAATATTCTGTTAAAATCATTAACTGATAAAAAATTGCCATACTCATCCAAAAGATCGTCTACAAATCGCACACCGCCTTTATCCCAATGCTTATAATAAAACGGTCTTCCATTTATAACAAAGTTATCATTAAGCCATATTAATTCACAAGAAAACTTATCCGAGTTACTATGGACATATTTATATTGAAAATCCGCATATGCTGAGATTACATCTTTCCAAAAATCATTATTCAACAAAGGGATTACAATATCTTTCAATGCTGTATGGCCAGTCTGTATAATATTTATATGTTCAGGTATGTATGTATGTAATATTTTACTCTACTTCAGTTTGCTAGTTTGCATCCGTCTAAGCCATGAAAGTTTTTGTGCTTGCATGGTGCAATAAATATCAGGTACATTCAGCCCCCCTAACTTCGTTGGCTGTTTTGCAACCTTGCGTGAGATTTTGTCAGGTTTTGAGTCCCATATAAATGAAAATATGTCCTTTTGAAGTTTCTCGACCATTGAGGTTGGTGGATTCGGAAGCGACGAAAAAAGATGGTTCAGTTTAGATATCAAAAGACTCTTCAAAATAACAATCCTTCCTAGCGGTGTTAAATATCGTTGAGCCCAAATTTTTATAATTATTTCTATTTCTTTTAGTTTGTCTTTATAATTTCTCTCCACCATTTCTGCCAAATTTAATGTAAAGACAAGTCCTAGCATTTTGAAATCATTCTGTGTCCAGTCTAGGTGCCACTTTGTTTTGTATACAACTAATGAATGTTTGTTTGCACCTATCCAAATCACTTTGGTTTTTTCCGCATTCATTCTTAATCCTGAAAAATTCTCAAATTTCTCTAAAGTACCCAAGCATGCATATAGGCTCCGCTGTGATCCATCTAAAAATATTGTTGTATCGTCCGCATATTGCGACAAAATATACTCGAAATCGCCTACCTTAATTCCATGAATATTTTTATTGTTTCGTAGCATAATTGCGAGAATTTCGGCGCATAGCAGGAAAATATATGGTGAGAGGGGATTCCCTTGGCGACAGCCTCGAGAAATGTCAAAAAAGCTAGAAGAAAAACCATTAACGATAACGCATGACTGTGCATCCTGATATAGTAATTTTTGAATGGAAGGGCCAAAATTGAAGAAGGATACGGTTTGATGCAAAAAAGTCCAATCAATTGAATCGAATGCTTTTTCAAAATCCAGCAATAGTAGCAACCCTGATAAATGATGATCTTCTGTATATTGCATTATATCATATGTTAATCTTGTATTCTCCCCAATATATCTTCCAGGTATAAATCCTTTCTGATCTTCATTTATAAGATCTGGTAAATATTTTTTTATTCTTTTCGCAATTGCGGCCGCCCCGATTTTATAGGAGACATTTAATAGCGAAATTGGCCTCCAGTTTTTTAGAAATTGTTTTAGTTTTCCTTCTTTCGGGAAACAGGTAATGATTCCCCTCCTTTGAGTTATGGATAGCGAATCATTTTCATATGCATAATTCAAAGATTTTAATAAACATCGGTTTAAATCCGACCAAAAATTTTTGTAGAATTCCACCGTATACCCATCTGATCCGGGGCTTTTCTCATTTCTCATATTCTTAAGAGCTAGCAAAATTTCTTCTTTTGTCAATTGTCCTTCCAATTCATTAGATTGTTCAGTTTTCAATTTCGGAACCGCTGTTTCAATTAAATCATTCAAATTAACTGGGCTAGTTTCCTTTCTACTGTAAAGTTTCTTATAGTAAAATTTCGTCTCTTCGAGTATTTTTTTCTGATCAGTAATAATTTCTCCATCAACTTTTTCAATTCTTGTTATCGATTTTCCTTATTTTGCCGACGAAAGGATTCGGATGGACTTCATTCCGAAAAATAAATAACGATCGCCGATTTAATTTTACAATTTTTTAACTAAAGGAAACAGATTGAATAATAAAAAGTTGAGTAGATTTCAAGCTTTACGTGTGAAAATACATTTACATCTCTTTAATGGTTTTCAGTGCCCTTGTCCAGGATCAAAACAACATTTTGAATCGCATTATTTTCCCAACAATACAGCAATTTTTTTATATATAGTACTATAGTAGAAAGGTAGCATTTATGTAGTTTGCGGTAATTCAACTCAAGACCAACACATTCTCTGCGCAAGATAATAATGATTTTATGTCATTTTCCTGAGCATAACCGGTACAAAGACGAATAAATAGCGTCTCTACACCACGTTGTTATCTAGATATATGAGACAACACATTTTGGGTATCGGCAATCTGATGAATGCACTATTCCGGTTTTCTTGTTTCGCATTATATTCTATGACGGTTGATCGGTGATTTTCTTCATTGATAAACATTAAACCACCTCAGCTTCGTTGTGTGAATCGGAATTGCATTGCTGTGACACACCAACACACTCCGTGGCAGTGATTCTGTATCCCCTAATCAAGGAATCAAAATGGATCAAGATTTGAAATGTCAAGAAAAATTTAGACATATTTTGTTTACACATGTAATTTTTTGTTTAAATTATATACCAGTGTGATATATAGTCAATATTCAAGAGGTACAAAAAAGTATGTGCTCATATTTTCACATCATGATCAAAGTTACTTTATCTAGTTAAATTCTACCCAACGAAAATAAATTAAGACCCTTTAAACATGCCGTCATGGCTTTGTTCCACCCTCAGTAAACTATTATCATTGTTGCTCACACAGACTAATCTGAAGGATGATACCACATCTTTCTTTCTTCTGCTGGGTTATTGCACCAGGCTGACTTAATTGGTTGATGTAGGATACTTCACCACCAGTGGGTAATTTGACCTGAATTTGAAGCCTAATGTGGTCTGTGATGAAATGTTTGGATGTGAAATAGGATACACGTTAAAGGCCACAGTTTACATATATCTATAACAATATACTGAATTGTGTGTATTGAGGCTGGCAAGTTCGTAATAGCAGTGTAGATAAATGCACTAACACATGATGGAAAATTAGCATTACCTATTTCATAAAAACAATTACGGATGGCATATCCCACCAGAGTTTGTACTGTGTTATATATACAGTGAAACATACAGCCAAGGGTTCCCGATGGGCATGACAGTGCACTCGCTGAGCCATCAATAAATAATATAATAAAATAATTATCAATCAAATTTTCATCAGAATTCGGTCAGCTCAGAACTTGCTGGTAACAATGCCCTAATGCACGTTCATGCCAAAAATCAAGGTTCTAATGTCAACGGTTCTCCTTATTTTGCCGACGAAAGGATTCGGATGGACTGACTGACTGACTGCCTCACTGACTCATTACCGGACAATTTGCGATCTGTAGCCTACTTCGTAGGAATAAATGTTAGAACAGGGATTATTACCTGTGAAATATTATTGTTGCCACCTCGGAGCGGGCTTCGAATTTTGACACCGATTAACTAGATGATCTGTCATATATGCTGACTAACTCAAGACGATGTCGTCACAGGGACGCGTTCGATAACCATGCCAATAAAACGAATTTCCATTACTACAAGGATGTGAGGTATTTTCTATAATATATTGAACAATGGCAAATACAAACGTATTTAACTTGATTAAAGAATTGGTTGTCGTGCAATAGAAAACAGAGAAAACGGTTCATTTTAACTGAAGCGGCTTTCAATATTGAAGAAGTTTCCCATGGACAATATAAGTACGAGTCAAATTAAATATAACTCAAGAGCAATAATAACGTTAGTGGATTTGATGATGAAACTACACTTGATAGAATTATTTGCTTGTTGGACTTTCAAACATGAGCAGTATGACTAACGTCACAGGACCTACGAAGTAGAGTAGGCATTAGGACTCGATCGCATTTTCATTGAGATATGATGTGACCCTCCCCTACGGTACGTTTCATCATAATATGGTACATGTACAACCTTCCATAACAGCCATAGGTTCTCTTTATAACATGCCTTTTGTGAGATTGAGCAAGATTATATTCTGGGTATTTATATATTTACATCCATGTGTTCGTGCCACAAAAAATGAAAGTATATTGGTGAATGTTCTGGTCATTTAGTGATCCGGCCCTGGTACATCAAGCAGTTGAATGGACTCGGAGTTAAACACATTAATACTGGGTTTCACCAGTCTCCGTCTATAAATAGTTCGCTCAGCTGTATTGAGGTCGCTGTCCTCAGATCTTGCGGTTGAATCCAACAGCGAGAGAGCACCAGGCATGCCAGGGCTGTTCCCAAATTCCATGGTGTCATGTTTCCCTCGCTTAAATGATCGGACTGTTCTCCGTATGATCTATAACAATATACTGAAGTGTTAATTATAAATCTAATTTTAATCAGAATTATTTCAGATCAGAACTAGCTGGTAACAATGCCCTAATGCTCGTTCATGCCAAAAATCAAGGTTATAATGTCAACGGTTCTCCTTATTTTGCCGACGAAAGGATTCGGATGGACTGACTGACTCACTCATTACCGGACAATTTGCGATCTGTAGCCTACTTCGTAGGAATAAAACAAACGCACGGAGGTGAAAGTATCTTGCGAACATCACTATTATTTGATAATAGGCAAATCGCGCAAGACCAACTCGTCTATTCTCCTTTAGCAATATTGATCAAACCATCAGTAGAATGCCTCACTGAACTATCTCTATCAACATAGCACAATCCATGTCGGATTTGACCAGTAGTGAACCGAAGGCTTTCCAGCAAAAGAAAACTGTTTGAAGTTACATTCAAGAAAATTTATTATGCCAGTACTGAAATGTGCAATTGGAGCTATTGGCGTCAGAGACAGCATTCAATATTCAACCGTCTTCCAAAATGTATTTTCGTACGAGGTGTTTGTTGGTTTCTGTTCCTGCAATAATGTTCTGTGGTGTTGATTGTAGTCGTCACCTTTTGTACAAGATCTAGAAAATACTAACAAGCGAGATATGTATACGCCGTATGGAGATCTTCTGGAATATTGCTATCCAGAAATGGGTAGTTAGGTAGATTATATGTACCTAAGGTTATCGCTTTAACTTCATTTACCTGCTACAGATAGACGCAATTAAGGATATGAGGTATTTGCTATAATATAATGAACAATGGCAAATACAAATGTATTTAAGTTGTCGTGCAATAGAAAACAGAAAAGCGGTTCATTTTAACTGAAGCTGCTTTCAAAGTTGAAAAAGGTTCACATGGACAATGTAAGTACGAGCCAAATTAAATATAACTGAAGGGTAATAATAACGTTAGTGGATTTGATGATGAAACTACACTTCATAAAATTGTTTACTTGTTGGACTTTCAAATAAAATAAACGCACGGAGGTGAAAGTATCTTGCGAACATCACTTGGAAATTCCTTTTTCAGATGAAGGGTGATAGTTTTCCAATGGATACATTAAAAGGTGGCCTCACAGCAATTATGACTCCGGCATTGTACTGAACGTACAATAAGGGTTATTTAGCGTTTGAAAACACTTAAGACGAGTGACTTTTCGTGATCTGTAAGTGTGATGTGGTCGATACTTCATGTAGGAACTATTGTCTGGGTCTTTGTGTCGCTGAAAAGACACAGGTCTAGACACATTGTTGTCCCCAGACTTGGCTATTGTATGCATTGAAGTATGAACCTTTGATGTCCGGAATAGATATAAGTCACGTTGAGACCATGCTTCGGGAGAGCTTTATGATTGTCAACTAGGGTGCTCAAAAAGAAGTAAGAAAAAATATTTTGAAGTCAGAGAAAGCCCTCCTAACTGTACATTCTTGAAAAAAATTGACAACGTATATCGCTCTTGTATGTCATATATTTTAATTCCAAAATACAAAGCATGGAATAGATCTCGTGCATTTCCTCTTTCTGTTATCAATTTTGCGAGATGGGAACTGAATTATGTGAGCGATGTCGAGCTTTTAATCTTTCCACTTTCAAGCTTTTGGAATAAAAGATGGAATACTGCGGCGGTGATGAGCTTTTCCATCTTTCTACTTTCATTTACATGAGATGGAAAGCTTAATTGTTAAGTGTAACAAGGACTAGGGACGAGTGTTTAGTTATACACAGGTGATTTTTTAAGCCTGATTTGTCTTGGTGGATTCAGCTCCCCCGCTCTCTCTTCCAGTGAGCTTTTCTTTGCTGCTGCAAACGAAGGAAAACATTGAGGACGCAGAGCAAAGCGTCATGGATAAATTCAAATTGGATTTCATGAGGGTATAACTGAAAAGTTGCTTTGTCATATTTCTTTAAAATTTGAGCTTTTTATGCGTTAAAGTGCTTATTACTATTTTATCTCAAATGAAATAAGTATTTACTAGGCAGTTTCAGCGGAAACAAAATGCACAAATATAAAAAAGTGTCTGAGAAATCGTCCACGAAATGGCTTATTTTTAGATTGACGTTACTGTTACGTCGTCAGAACGGCAACTTGGATTTTTGTTTAAATTTTCATAGCGTTTGAACCAGAGATATAGTGTGGTAAGTTTCAACTTCCTAATGTATGAAGAATAATGAAAATAACGAAGCTAATGGGAGTTATTTTTGGGGCCAGAGGACATCACAGGGCCGAGAGCGTGGAGTAGCCCTTCTCTTATTGTCCGGTATGCCTCAAATGATGGATGTGCCAAGTTTGCTGCTTTGGTCCATCCTGTCGCCATCTCTTCCAAATATGGCCCTGACTATTAGTATCACCAATTATTATTATCGTGACTAGCCATGCCTACTCTGATAAATCAGCATCGACCAAAGTGCCCTGTTACCATCTATAAGAAAATTACATCTGAAATACTTCATAAATGATAAAAAGAGAGACGATAACAACTGTTCTATAATTAACAAAATTAGTATTCTTGGAGGACTTGGTGAAATGAATGAGAATATCATATTTGATCTTATGACCAGCCACGGACTGAAACGACTAGAAGATATATAAGCTTATGGTACAAATTTAGAAACAGTCAACTTTAATGCGATCAGCTTCAATGCGATCGCTTATTGGGATTGAACTTGACATCGTTTGCTTTGTGTTCATCGGAAAATGTGAAGAGATACGTACAGAAACTCGAGGTTCAGATAAACGCCTGTGGTATGTGGGTTGCATTATGAGGCCGTGAAACATTTTTTATCCACAATAAATCCATGATTATGATATTGGCCTTTGCAATTATTTCGAAACTGATGATTCATTATGTAGACATCGGGAAATTCAAATTTTGAAGGTTTTGGATTGCAAGTAAAATCACCAACGTTACACACACGGGGAGTTTTTTTTCTGGTAAAACGTGGAAAATGTGTCTTTACAATCAGTCATTTTCAGAAACGGGAATGAGAATGATAGGCAAGGGTAATCATGATTTAGAAAAATATTTTAGGACATTTCCATATAAGAGCTCTTGATTCGACAGTTAATAAGTACTCGTCGTTCAGAGGAAAAGACCGACCACGTCAGTGCAGGTCAGTTCTTTTCTGCATGTAGACAGAAGACCGTTTTCTGTTTGCATAACAACGAAGGAGGCATACTCACTCTGTTAATCCCCGAGGCACGCCCTCTGTACATGCTATTTGACAAAGATATGTAAGATTATTATCTTGGTGGTAAATTTACCGCAACATGTCGGGCATTACAGATTATTATTTTCAGGTATTTTTGCATTGCCATGTTTACCCCATGTTGAGACGTTTACTTCATCAGAAACCCTCGATGCTCATCCATTAACATCAGATGAGTTAATTATTTGAGCTGATTTGTCATCAAAGCTTCCGAGCTAGCGTATCTAATTTTGCTTAAGCCGGTGCTAGAGGCCGTGTGGTTACTTCATAGTTTCCACATGAACAAACGCAATAAAAGCGCGACTGAGATACCAAGGCTATGTCCTAGAATGCTTCGTGTTCTAGCCTGCCGAGGCTTTCCCGAGGCTTTCCCGAGGAATCATATGGTTTGTTTTTAGTCACCAGACGTCGTCATTTTCTTTCCTCCTCTTACATGGCTCACCGATGTATTATAAGATTCTGCCAATGGAATATAAATCCCCGAGACTCGACCTCTGTACACGCCATCTGACAAATATATGTAGATGTATTGTGTTGGTGGGAATTTTATCGCAGGACGTCGAGTATTGCAGTTAGTTTTCTGGGTATTCTTTCATTTATCGGTTTACCCTATGTTGAGGCGTTTACTCCATCAGACGCCTTCAATGTTCATCATTAACATCAGATGAGTTAATTATTTGAGCTGATCGGTCATCACACATCCTGAGCTAGCTTACGTAATTCCGCTCAAGCCGGTGCTAGGGGCCGCGTGGTCCCTTTATGATTTCCAGCGCTGCAATAAAAGCGCGGCTGTGATATCAAAGCGACCTCTTAAAATCCTTCATGTTCTAGTCTGAATGTGAGGTACCGTTGAAGGCTTTACTGTGGAGCCATATTATTAGTTATATTTCGCCCTTTTTGGTTTCTGAGATTTGGTTTCTCTCGCCATATTTTTCCGTAGCGCAACCAAATCTAATCCCGTATTACTCCGCAAGGGCGACGTGTAACGAATTTAGCATATCTCAAAGCCTTCCTTGGTTAACCACTCTTATTTTATAGAATGTTATTCCATCTAGTTACTTGGGGTAGTGATTTTTTTCTCTTACATTCAGCGTACTATTGTATCGAATAGCGGACTAAAATTGCATGAATGAATGTAGCACGTGAGGAAGTTGCAAGTTTCGGTGACAAGCAGCTGTCACTCAAACTTTCTCGGAGAAAGATTCAGAGCGCTGGGAAATCTGTAATTTTTCATAAATAGGCCTACAGATTAATCAGCAATGTATCTAAATTGACGAGATTTTGTTTTATCTGGCCAAATCATACCGAAATCAACTAAATCGCACAGATTCTGATAAACCCGGCCGACTGCAGTCCGCGATATGAATGGTTTGAGAAAACATTTTTTTAAGTCTGGGTTCTCTGAAATTTTTCCAATTGTCGACGAATTTATTCTACATAATTTTGTTTCTCGTATGCTCTGTATGCAACTCTCCCTTACGTATGATGGAAAGGTCGATTTCAATTTCTTCTACCTTGCACCATACTACAAGCGAACGACGGCTGCGGTTATACGAAAAATGTTTGTCAAATTTCATATTTTCTAGTAGATTTGAAATATGGTGTCACACGATAGGTTTGCCTGCCAATGAAAAGTCTACAATATTCTCAGAGATATGATTATATTGCTTTTTAGTCGCCGGACATCGTCAATTTCTCCCGCGTCTGACATATCTCACCAATGTAAAACTGATTAGCATCATGTTCAGTTTCGAGTTTGAACAAACCAATTTCCCTGAAAACTTTTGTTTAAAGAAAATTCAATTCCCTACATGATCCGCGTTATATTTTAATTTGCTTAGACCGCGGATTTGGCTGTTGTAGTATTTCTCCCTTGGACAGCGCTGGAACTATTATTCCCTTCATGTGTCCGGGTAATTTCTTTTTCATGATATGAAGTTAGTAATTGAGAGCGTGCATTTTATTGTATTAAAGGATTATCATATCTGCCATTCTCTCCGGAATATCATATAAACTAGGCACTTAGTTTACTTTTTTCAGAATTGCCCCGGAATATAACCATATATGTGAATTGTTTCATTTTTTTAAGCAAAATAGTTCTGGTAAATGTAGTCAATTTATGGCATTTAGAAAAGCTGTATTGAAAACGTAGCATTGTCAGAGTGTGTGTGTACCTGATGCACTGGTCTATCTTGATTTTTCGACTTTTTCGACTTTTCGGTATCTTCTAAGGCACCGTTTCCAATTATCGTTCGCGAATGAATCGTTTATTTCGTCAAATTTTCTCGAAGTCGCGATTTTCCAAGGCGCGAGGGAATGGTTTTTTTCTTCAAAATAAACGACTCATTCGCGATCGCTGTTCGAATGGGGTTTTTTTCTGTTGGCAATCGTTTTTCAATCGAGAAAATTCTCGCGAATAAAAAGCGATATCGCGATTCAATCGCTTTTTAATCGAGAAAATATAAACGATTGAAAAAACCCGATTGAGGATTATAGCCGAAAGTAGTACGCCATTGGTTCAGCCTGACTGACCCGCATACACGTTCGAGTTTCTAACACTTCAGTCAGACTATATAAAGTTCGATCATTTTTCTTCTTCCTTTTCCATTCTTTGCCTAGTGTAAAACTATAGCGTGTTTCTGTACAGTTGGCGGTTATATAGATACGATGGGGATATTGAAAGAAATTGGAAAAAAAATATCTATATATATATACATAGGAATAATGGTTATGCATATAATTATAACTTCATATTTACATATATTTTGTACGGGACACAGGCCCGGATATGGTCAGATTGGGTCATTTGCACTTGCAATGTCGTCTATTATTTGGGGTATTTCTGTGTTTTAAAGCTGGTATTATTCCAGATTTCTTGTGTAGTATTTTTCGTGAACGTTTTTGGCATCTGTGCGGGCTGAAATTTTCAGTTGATTCGTCAGATTTTCGCTGTACGCGTGGTTTTTTGTCCTACGATCACCATTTTCCTTGTGTAGATAGATGGCGCTGTATTGAATATAACATTGTCAATACGGGGCTTTCGAGTCTTCGCGGGCTATTTGTAAAAAATTTCACACTGGTTAATCCAGTAAGAGATGAAATTATATAATATTCAGGTGGTTTTTGGCTTGAGCTTCCCTTTGGAATCATTCATAGTTCATTTATCAAAATATAAAATTAAAATAAAAGTATTGTACATATGCGAATCCAACCGTTATATGCGATTCAATCAAAAAGATATGTATTTGATATAAATGTGAAATCACTGCCGCGAATATTCTTATAATAAATAAAATTAACTTGATGGTGATTTTTTGAACTTATTCACATCTCAATACTTTAAAAACTGTACCAAAAACATGAATGGATACCCTTTTCTAATGTATGTTTTGCTATAACAAAATATACATATTTAATTACACTATTTTTCACCTTAATTAACCTAGAAATTCTCGGCTGGAGGGCTAAGCTGTTCTGGGTTATCGCCATGCGCCCATTCACATCTCTATCAAGCCTGTGCCGTAATCATTCTGATAATGCAATCAACGACGAACTCAAATTCACTTATGACCTGTACCCGGTATTTACAAAACAAGATATTGTGACTATCATCCTGTATTGTTTATACCAAGTTGCATGAATATATGAGGAAATTATCGAAAGTATGAAGGGAATGACTGAACATTAATACATTGTCGACTCACACGATTATTGAATAAACATGTAATTTTGTCATTTACGCTTCGCCAGAGTAAATCTGAGCGTGAAAGTCACAGGAAGCATGGTGCAGGTATATGTATAGATATTTCCAGCATACGCCCTACTTCGGCTTGTAGGAGACTATAGATCGTGAATCATATATATTATTCGGTTATCTTACGCATTTATACAGTATAGTATAGTAATATAGGTTTTTCCATCGACAAATCCGCAATCAACATTACATGTAGTTCCCAGTTCGTTGATAGAGCGGCGTACGACGGCAACACGGCCTATGTGTCAAATATCAATCCGCCTCACGATTCTCTCGCGCCTTGAAAAAAACGATTCTCTCGCGATTGAAGATTCGCGATCAAGAACGGATCGCGCATGGGTAAACGATTAAAAAACGATATCGCGAGAGAATGGTTTTTTCCAGAAAAGGTTCAATCGTTTTTTCTCATTTTTTTTCTCGATATCCTCGCGACTGATTCGCGATTGATCGTTTTTCAATCGAGAAAATTGAAGAAAAATCGCGACTGAAGAAAAAACGATTAATGGAAACGATCCCTAATTATGTGTTCACCATCTGTTTCTTTATACATAATTTATATTTAATTTATTTCAATTATTACAATTTTGTAAATATAATAATTGGCTTTCTTCCAAAAACATATAAAAAATAAAACAGGAAAGTCTTCTGATTTAATTATTAATATTTTAATATGCATGTTTTAATGATTAGTAATTTATATTTAATTTATTTCAATTATTAAAATTTTGTAAATATGCTATAAATGAAATTATTTTTAAATCAACTTTTATCAAATGAAATGTTCAGGGCCATATTTTTTTGGTAAATATCGTTATTTTTATATATTTTTAATCGACCCGGGTTTTTTTACGATCGCTTCGGGATGGCGTCCAAGTCGCGCGATCGGGCAACGCCATGTGGCGATTAACGACCCTGAAACATGTATTGTGATAATTAAGAATAAATAATAACGCCAAGGGTACCCCCCTTGGCTGAAATTTTGGGTCGAAATTAAACGTTCGCGGATTTGATCCAAACTTCGTTATAAAGTATTATCGGAGTCACTGATCACGATACCGGTGAAATTAGCTCTAATCCTCTCTTAGTTTTTTAAAAGGAATTTATTAAAGCCTAAAACGTCCAAACGTACCTACCCTGGCAAGGCGTTCCTACTTAGTTGACGAGGGTTAATCAGCGTCCCTACTTAATTAAAGCTACTGCGTAAGGTTAAGTAGCGTTAAGTAAAGTTAATAGATCCGCAGTCGGTCGGCGTCCCTACGCAGTAACATTAAGTAGGGTTGAGTAGGTAAACTTTTCCACCGCGGTGTAAAGGTTTCCAACGCGGTGTAAAGGTTTCCACCGAGGTGTAAAGGTTTTCTCCGCGGAGTAAACGTTTCCACCGCGGTGTAAAGGTCTCCACCGCGGTGTAAAGGTTTCCACCGCGGTGTAAAGGTTTCCACCTCGGTGTAGAGATTTCCACCGCGGTGTAAAGGTTTTCTCCGCGGTGTAAAGGTTTCCATCGCGGTGTAAAGGTTTCCACCGCGGGGTAAAGGCTTTCTCCGCGGAGTAAACGTTTCCACCGCGGTGTAAAGGTTTCCACCGCGGTGTAAAGGTTTTCTCCGCGGTGTAAAGGTTTCCACCGCGGTGTAAACGTTTCCACCGCGGTGTAAAGGTTTCCACCGCGGTGTAAACGTTTCCACCGCGGTGTAAACGTTTTCCCCGCGGTGTTAAGGTTTTCTCCGCGGTGTAAACGTTTCCACCGCGGTGTAAACGTTTCCACCGCGGTGTAAACGTTTTCTCCGCGGTGTAAACGTTTTCTTCGCGGTGTAAAGGTTTCCACCGCGGTGTATGCCGCGGTGTAAACG